>CAEGAF010049035.1:0-31196 GCA_903067075.1 Micropoecilia bifurca
TTAAATAACAGATGAACATCATCTGATTAGCTCACACACACCAGCATGTGTCCCAGAAATCTTTCAGTAACAAAATATGGTTTGCGAAATGAATAATATTGCTCAAGCGTTCACATTCTAACCACAAACTTTGTTGTGCAGTTTTAACATTATATATAACTGAGGTGGGTATTAATTAGTCACATTTATGCAGTTATTTACTTGAATATGCTTCAAGAAAAAAATACGTAGGAGTGGGCTTATTCTAGCTATTGTATTCTTTACTTTTTTTGCTTTAGTAATACTGTTATAGATTTTACTTCCATAAAATCTTTGCCTACTTTACCCACCATGATTAAATTCAACGAATAAAGAGTCGGGATGTTTTCTCCCAACATGAAGCAGAAATGTATGCACAACAACAGTTCATGTTAAACTTATGTGAGCACAAGCTTTGTTGGTTTCATGTTATTTTCCATCTTCTACGCCTGCTGAATCACTTGAAGCTGAAGTGTAAATTGTCCCTGGCAAAGCCTGACCCAGCTGTAACATTCATATGTTGGTAAGTATTGGTTTCATACGTTAGCTTTATGCTGAAAACTTTTTTTTTACCTGAGTTTATTTTGTGATTCTGTTACTTGTTTTTTGTTTTCAGTTTTAAAAAACAAAATTTGCATATGTATTTAATCTTATATTTAAAAGATTGAATGAGATATTATGTATGCATTTAAGTAACCTCTTTACAAAGGCCTTTTTTAGCCCATTTCTTGGATGACTACTTGAGTAAAAATGTGATGAAGTCATGCTGCTCTTCCTTGAGTAGTTTTTGGGGACTCTACCCACCCCTGCTGACCAGGATGAAGCAGTGCATGACTGTAAAGAAAAAAGGGAAAAAAAGGATTTTAAACAGCTTTAAATATGTAAATTTCAAAAGTGTGGCATGCATTTGGTAAAACAATTTTTACTTTGATGCCCCTGAAAGCATTTGGATTTAGAAAAGAAAGAACAATCTTCTTCACTCTTATTGCCCTCTAAATATTCTACAGTTTCTGGTGCAGATAAGACAATATTATTGATACACATGATTTTAAACTTTTTTAGTCGTCAAACTACATAAGCTCTAAAAATGAAGCAGATTTTTTTTTCATTTTCTAATTTTAATCAAAATTTTGTCTGGACTTTATTAAAGTTCCTGAATATTTTCTTTAGTGTTCAAGCAGATTTGTCCATTTCCTGTCCTGCGGTGTTCAGATGTATTCCTGCTTCAACAGCCTCAGCGTGTCGTCTGGTTCTGCAGGAGCCTGATGATACATTAACATGTGGTGATCTGTTCATTCGGCTGTGATGAAGAGATGCATCTCATGCAGGACACCTGCCTTTGTGAACTGACCTTGGACACCATTGTGCTAAAGTAATAGCACAGTGGTGTAAATTTCCAAAAATAAAAAAAACCCTTAAAAAGTCAATAAACTGTGGAAAAATTGGTGCCGTGATTTTTCCACAGCTCTTGTCTGCTCTGCCTCCAAGCTGGCAAAACATCTAGAAGCTGCAGCTTCAAACCTACTTATTATTTCATCTGTGTTGAGTGCATGTGTCAGGAAACAAGGTGTGAGCGTGTTTTCCAGATGTGCTCCTGCAGCCAGCAGAACAACAACACGGATCTCTTGCCCTTCTACCACAATGGAGTCCCATGTGGCGACACACTCGTTCAGACAGCTGCTCCATTTCAATATTTGCAAGATGAATTGCTGTCGTTGTGTTGTGGGAATCCGGTGGCTCAGCCAAAAGCCTATTGAAGTTCTCAGCGACATTACGGGAACAATTGTATCCCAGGAGATGCGGGCGGAGAGAGGTGGGGGCCTGAGCAGGAGGCATTGTTCCCCAGGTGGCACTACGGCGGGTCTGTGATGAGGCCCCGGCTCGGCTCGGCTCGGCTCGGCTCGGCTCCCCGCTCGGAGGGTAAAGGGCTTTTATTGAGGATATGAGGAAAGCGCCGGAGTTTTACATGAGCCCCAGGGACTCACTGATGTAATGCATTAGCTTGAAAATACTGTTCAAATCAAATAGAGGCAACGCTGATTTAGCATCCGATTCCAAGTTACCATCATTATTAATAAGCATTTTACAACTTAAAATGTCCTACAGCACCTGTATGTGTCTACCACACCTGGTTTAAAGAGCTGGATTATCTCTGCATCACGGTTCCAGAGTCCTACTAATGATCCATTTCTGTGGGTCAGATGTGATGAAACAGCTGCAGGTCTGCAGTTTCAGACCTTCCAAGGAGATGTTGGGTTCAGGTAAGTTGATTAACCACTTCCTGTATTTTGATTTTAAATGGTAAAGTTAAGGTTGTTTTGTTTCGTTTTTTTACTTTAGCTAAATCCATGGTCGGACTGGTTTGATTGGAAACTGTTTATTCTTTATCCAAACATGCTAAGCTGTTCAAAACTTTAACTTTGAAAGAATGAAGTACATAAACTCTTTTAATCTTCAGTTTTCCCTTTGAAAACTGCCATTACTCTCCTTGTGTGGCTGTTTGGACTTTCAACACATGAAGTCATAACAGCCAAGTTTCCCTCTGAGAAATGCATAACAGCACATTTGATGTCATTTCCAGCCTCAAAGGGCCAGAAGCCTCCATGTTTCCGACACAGCCGTGCTCCAGAGCAGCTCAGTGTGTCATCAAGTTCTGCTGAGTGCTGGTAATGAAACACTGATTTGATTCAGATGGGTTAAATCTAAGATTTTGTTCACACTGCAGGTCTAAATGCTCAGTCCCAACTGTTTTCTGACATCCAGTTTTCTGACATTAATTTTTATGCGGCCGCCATTGGACTGCACTCTGAACAGTCAACAGTGCTGAGGTTCTGCACCACCACTGGTGTTAGGGGTATTTCAGTAAGTCTATCATTGCAATGACTTGGAAACTTGTTTAAATGTGACATGACTGAGGACCCATGGAGGGGAACGACAGAAATGTTCAAATTTTTAGCCCTCATCCATGACTCAGTAGTATTTAATTTAACGTGGTGGAGTGTTGGTTTCCCTGATTTATTTATTTATTTTTTTTAATGTGAAATTCTCTGGAAAATCTGACCTCACTCTGAGTCAAATCGCCTCCGAGAACTGATCTACCAGACATTTGGTCAATAATTTCTCTAAAGCTCACAGAGTTCACCAGATTTTGCTAAACTGTAGCACACATGGTAAACCATCACTGGTCTTTCAACTCTGTTTCATGGTATCATTTCCAATCCAAACAAACTGTACTATGTGTTTCTTTCAACAAAATACACCTCAGTTTATGGTTAAAATGTGCGATAAATGTTTCTGCAAAGAGCTTTAATTAGTTTTTCTCTCGCTGCAGTAAAAAGCACCGAGATTTAAAAATGTCTCAACTAGCCTGGATGAACTAGTTCCTCCAGATACAGTGTGTAAACCGCAGTGTGAGCCACTGCTGAGGGCAAAACTCATTCCTTAGCAACCGAAGATGTTCCTCTACATAATGCAAAAACAAATCATAAAGCAGCTCTGCCTCGCCCTGTGTTTCGGGGGCAAATGAAAAGTTAATGCGAGTCAATACACAGTATTCCAAGACGATTAAAAATGTATGTCGAAGCAGATGAAAACGAAACGGGAGAAGAAATGTTTAAGAGAAAGGAAACGTGGGACCATGAGGGCTGCAGGATGAGGTCAGCGTCACTTCCAGGCAGGGTGCAGGTGGATAAACAGGCCTTGGGTAAAAGGAGGAGGAGGACCACACATGCTGAGTGTGGAAACCTCCGGAGATCTGGAAATAAGCTACAACATGTAAGCAGTGAAAGTCGCTCCCTCCCGCCTTTCCACATGTGATTTTTCCATGTTTAGGAAATATGACGCAGAAAAGGATTAACGGACATCAGGTAAACGTTTCTTGTCTGTGCAAAATCTACCACAGTTTCATGAAATGACCCCTAAACTATAGTTTAACAAGAATCAAATTGGGATGTAAATTTCAATCTGAATCTAAGACTGGATTGACTCAGTCGTCTATTTGTTCATACCTGAGATCTAATTACATTTGTTGCGAACGGATGCTATAGAGATTAGCTGAACTTAGTCAGATTTTTTTTTTTTTTACTATTAAGACCACACTGCTTACTTTTGTGTTGTACAGTAATGTTTCCATTGTAATTGCTTTCACCACTGTGTTCTCTTCATCTTTCAGATGGGTAACCTTTGGCACCTTTTGTTACAAAGTCTCAGTGAAAGAATGGAGTGCATAGCCCAGATGTCATGCCCTCTGCAGCAAAACACAACAATGGAAGCTGTATGTGGATAAGGCCAACAAGCAGGGGAAATACCACACTATAAATACATTAGAGGTGCTGAGTCTGAGCTTGGTGTTGACTGATTCTGGACTGAAAGCTCTGCAGAAGGGTGAAGAATGTAAGCAGAGCGAGAAGTAAGTGCTGTTTACGCTGGGTTAGTACACTTCCATAGTGTAAGTGGGCAAACTGAGTGAGATGGTTTTCCTTTCTGTCTTGACGGACATCTTTATTGTATAAAGACGTTTGTTGTGTTGTAAGAAAGCAACAAGTGAAAGCCCTGCATGACAAGCTGGAGGATATGGTTTAGCTGCAAACTCCAACATTTCCAGGGTTGAGGTGAGAAAATCTAAGATTTCTAATTTACCCTAACATCAAAATTCAATATGGCTGCCTTACGCTAAAAAAATGTGTATGTACGTTTAGTTTCTCATTTAATCTTCCATAAAGTAAACCCTCTTTGGTTATCTAAGTAAATTCAATGTTCAAACAATCAATAGGCAGAAAATCTTAATTTGTCACAGCTTTGTGTTGCCAGTATCAGTTTAATCTAGTTAGAGATTATATTATGAGTAATCCTATCGGTTTTGGACTTTGAACTGGATTGCAGCTAAACATGGCTTCATCTTAATTCCAGAGACTTTCTGGCACTTTTTCCACAGACGTAATTCGTGACGAAGCAAAGATCAGTGAGCTGTTATGTTCTGTTGTTGAAGGAGTCTAACGGATCAAGAGAAGAGGATGGTAGTCGCACGTTGAAGGATATTTCTAAAGGCAAAACTAGAAAAGCAAACAAAGATGGAAAAACAGAGAGCATACTGGGAAGTAATACAAGATGTAGAACAGAAATCTGGCACGGCTTTGGAAGGATTTGCCAGGGAACAGAATGAACAAGCAGTGCTTAAAAGTTGGAAAGGTGAACACTGGAAAAGGAAATGATGGAAATTCGTAACGGCCAGCAACTATAAAAGCAGTAAAGTGGTAAAATGAAAAACAAAAGAGATAATAGAAAATAGAAAATAAAAATAGCAGAAAAGTCCACAAGTGAGAAAATGCACTGCAATTAAAAAACAAAAAACAAATCCAATATTAAAAGAAAGCTGACGTGAAGCCAACGTGGGGAAGTCCTTGATTAACTCATCTGTATGGCTATCCGTTCTCATTGGCTCTAAAGCACAATGAACTCATTCATATTTATCTTTGGCACTCAAATTGGTGAAGTTGTTATTGCCGTTACCTTGGTGCAGGAAGATCCTGGGTTCAAATTCTGGTCAGGGGACTTTCTGCATGGAGGCTGTGTGTTCTCCCTCTGTATCCATGGGCTAAATAAGTCTTTAAATGGTCACTAGGTCTCATGATGCAGCGAAAGTGTGTTCGCATAGTTGTTTGTCCTTTTGAGATCTTTTTGAGAAACATGATTCCATTTAATCTCAATAGATTTACTGTATGTCACACATATTCTGTTTGCTAAAGACTCAGCTTCTGTTGAACCAAGAAGATGGAGGTGAGGCTGGAGTCAGAAAGGGGCCCAGACTCATTTAAGCGCTTCCACATGTTCTGCGTGCATCAAAAAGCTGTTGCTACAGTCTGGATGTGTCCGTTTTCCAGAGGAGTTTGTGTCAGTATTCAGGAATGCAGGCAAATGCGCAAAATCATGACGGTGTGGTTTAATTTTTGCTGTGTGTGTGAGCGAAGAGATGAAACAGCCTGAAGACACATAGACCAAAGCAAGCTTCAGTGGAGATGAACTTTACTTCAGTTTCCACTGAAAGATTTATTTTATTTTATTTATTTTCTTTTCCAGAAAAACTGTGAGGAGCAACATTTTGTTTGGAGAGAACATCAAACGGGTGAATTACAGTTTATTTTGTGCCATACTGATTTTAAATCATAATGAATCAATTAGGTGGAAGATGTACCAGTAAAGGTTGTTGGGGAACAACTGGAAACCAGCAAAACCTTCTGTTTCTCTGTGTTGTTATCCCATGGAGATGGAGGCCCAGTTTTAGGAATAACCTTTGTGGACAGGATAGAGCTAAGCCTAGAACATCATCAGACTTGAGAACCTCACAGTCTCATCTTTGGGTTTTACATAAGGTGTAGTTATGTTGGCATGTTCAAACCGTGACCTTTAGCGTGTGCGGAAGTTGTGTGTGACCCAAACAGGAGTTGGCTGAATGAGGAATTGGCTCTACACTAGAAGAAGGTGGACAACCATCGCTGGGTCAGGATTTAGTCTTTGCATTTTATATAAAGCATTTTGATTCCAGCTACAGGTAAAATACTTGGTTGTGCAAGAAATGGCTATGCTTACCTGGAAAATACACGTTTCCCAGGCAGTGTGACCTTTAAATTAATCTACAGTGCTATAACCTTCAGAGCAGGGGCAAAAACCTCTACGTTTCTTCTTTTTAGTGTTGAACAAAAGTTTTGTAGATCCACTATTTGTCAGAAACATTTGGAAAATGCTCTGTTATATAATTTGTTTTCTTGAACTTGTGAAAACAAAATTGGTTTGAGGGTAATTCTTTTTTTTTTTTAAATCTTCCATGACAAAACAAGCGACAAGTTTGCAGGTTTTTTGTTTTTCAGGTCAGTGTTCTTAATGGGTCTCTACAAAATAAAAACACTTTCTACTTCACTTTGTGTCTTGCAATGGAAGACTTTAATCTTGCGCCACATGAACATCCACGGTGCTGAATCCTTCAGCTCCCATTTACTGAGGGGATCCTGCATTGTGTAAGAGTTTCATTCCATCTGTTTGAACTAGCCCCTTGCTTTGTTGCCCCAATCAAGCATTTTTGATTTTTATGAAGCTGAATTCCCGGTATACACATAATTATCTTTATTATTCCTGACATGTGCCTCGTCTCCAGGCTCTGCTTGTGAACGACTGAGAGATGATCAGCCACAGATGGGTGAACTCAGCCAGAGCTGCCCAGGACGCCTCATCCAGACTGCGTTTAGTGTAGGTTGTGCCCCTGCGCTACCGGCTGTCTTTATTTGGTTTCACGCCTCTCAGTTGGTCTGTAAAAATCTGTGTTTGCGTGTGTTTTGAGGATATCGTAGCGGAGGACCAGTGGAGCGCAGCCTCGTTCCCATGGTACCCACTGGACAACAAGTGTACACACTGGTGGAGATTAAGGCATGTAGGCTGAAATCTGACGGCAAGGAGGCGAAACGATGTGACTAATGATGCTGCTTCACGGTGCCAGAACATTCCTCGCTGTTTTTTCCATTATAGTACAAGCAAAGGTTTCATAGAGCGACTGAAAGACTGAGACAGTCATATTTATGTAAAAAAAAAAAAAATGAAATCATGTGATTTTGGTTGGGCATATAAGTACATACCTAATATTCTCTCAAATATCTTAAGAAAGCCTATGAAATGTGTTGTATAGAGTTATAGAAACTGGTTGGATTCTACAAAGCTGTCCAAGCACAAGTTAATTACAAGAAAATAAAGGATCAAGAAATGCATTAAAACAATAAAAATGTAAGCAACACACACAGAAATGCATGAAAATGACAGCAATCAACCGATGGAGTCGCTTTTTTTTCCAGTCCTGATGTAAATGGGACAATTGTTTCTGCTTGTTTCAGGTTTAAGGAGGTTGAGTCAAATCTGAAGTGAACAGATCAAATGATGCCTCTCTAAAAACGTTTCTCTATGACCTTGAGGGTCAAGATGGTTTGTGCCTGATGGGTAACTCTGAAACATTTGGGCCCAGGTGTAGACAACACAATGTTTAATTAAATCCTTTTACCAACAGGGAACCGTTGCAGTGATTTAACAACCAATGAATGTGATGTAATCAAAAGTTTCTTAACTTGCTCTGGACTCTAGCATTAGTATTTTTGGACAATCTGCAGTTCACTTCATGGATTTTTATTTCGGCCAGAGTCGAAAACAATGACCTCTTTCTTTTCTGCTTTAAGCTGGAGGAATTTCGGACACAACTAGCCATTTATATTATGAACAAACAGACTTATTGACCATAAAGGACTGAGATCGTGTTGTGAAACAGTAGTGTAGGATTGTGTGCCATATTTTCGATAGTAGGTCTACATGCGCTACTCCATAATCAGAGCTAGAAAGGCGTACTGTGCCTCACAATAGTGACTTCATTTCTCACATTTTTCTAAAACTTGCAATTTTTTTGTTTTTATGGGACGACACTGATATGACACTTAGTTGCAATGTAAAGTACTCGGTGTCCAGCTTGAATAACGGTACATATTTGCTGTTGCTTCAAAATAATTTAACATACAACAGATAATGTCTGAACCACTGACGACAAAAATAAACAGTCCTTAGGGGAAAATATCTAAATTGTTCTTGAACTTTCAGTTTTTGGTTTTTGTCCAGCAATGCCCAGGCACTGAGTTGATGATGAAATCAGACATCTAATTAATTCTGTTTTTAGCTGCATTCAAGTTTTATTTTTACAAAAATGTTATTCTATTTATTAAATCAAATCTTAAATACCAAAATAAAAGTCATTTTCATGCTGACTATTCAGTGGAATGACTCCAAAGGCATATTATCTTTGGAAAGTGTGACACATTATAAAATTCTGTATATTTTAGGGGTTTATACCAGTTCGCCTGCCTGTTGGTTCAGTTTCTTACTTTCTTGCATTTCATCAAGTGTTCAAACCGAGGCTTGTGTTTTTCTGCATGGAGTCTCTGTTCTCTCTCGGTTCTCCTCCAGAAACCTGATTGCCTTTTCCATCGGGCATTAAAACTAAAATCGAAATCATTCAGCGAGTTCAGTTTTATTTCTGTCCCTCCGACCATCGGTAGAAGCAGCAGTTCCTGTGCGCACGCTGTAACAATTCAGCAACACACAGCCGCCGTCATTGTTCTTGTTCCGTGTCCAGCGGTCAGATAATGCAGAAAGGGTCGGGTCAGTTGGAAAAGGTCCATACGATAAGGCCAGATGGACCAACACACACACACACACACACACACACACACAGTTCTTTACCACCCTCCCTCTGTGTTATTTTTATCAGATTGGGATCATAAAAGCTTTTCATCTCATGTGCCTTGAATAACATCTCCACGCTGAGGTCAAACACAGGAAAAAAACACTTCAGTTCTTATGCCAGCTGAGCTCGAAACAAAAAGGTTGGTCAGCAACCAGAGGTACAAGTAGTGCCATAATGGCAGTGGGTTTTATGAGGTCTGGACCACAGAGGATGTCCTGGAAATAAACCCTCCATGGGCTCCATTTCCTTTGCAGAGTTTTTTTGTTTTATTTTATTAAGATGGGGGCCTGCATGAATAAAAATGGGCTGCTGTGGAGAAAATAGTTTTTATTTTGTACAATGCATAATAGCAGAATATATGGTGCAGAGTGGACGTCTCTGCCTACAACCACACGGCTTTTAATCCTAGTACATTGAAAACACATTTACTGAGAGGTCTGCTGCTTTCAAGGAGATGTATAAATGTTTAAAAATCAGGAACATTTCAGCTGACTTGAATTCTCTGGTTTCCTCATTCCCCCCCAAAAAACGGAAAATTAATTCCAATCTTTCTTTTTTTTTTCTTCCTGCTAGTAATAAAAACTGCTTGAGAGATGGAGCGCAGAAGCAAAGACTCATTCTGTTCTCCTCATCAACAAAGAGCAACACATCTCTGACTGTGCTGGTATTATGCACAAAGCAGCTGATTATGCTGTAAGACCCACTTTTCCTCTCTCTCCTATTCACAGTGATGAACAGAGGCAGACCCAGGCAAGACGGATTGGATTTTAAAGTCCGAAGACGCAAATAATTCACTCTGTAAATTAAGGTTTAGGTAAGCTCTGCTTGTTCTGATTGTTAAATCTAATAAAAACTGAATCCCTGATAAGTTTTAGGAATATAAACAACTTGAAATAAAGATATTCTGCTTTTTGAGAATATTTAAATTACTTGACCACAGGAAGTAATGCATCTTCTTGCATATGTATTAACGCCACTTCAAGGGTTTTCTCATTTAATCACATTGCAATCAAAAACTTCCAGGAATTTTATGACGGATCGTCACGCAGTGGCAAATAATTAAGAAGGAGAAGGTAAATAACCAGTTTGTTGTATAATAAACCTCTTTTTAATCAGACAAATCAAAATAAAACCCACACAGACACTCTATTCAGTCCGAGTTTGAGCTCTTTTGCGAAGAAAATTGAGCAAGATGTCACTAGAATGTGCAAAGCTTGTAGAGTAACGCGGGGAAAAAATGACACCAGAGGGTATTGCCTCGAGGGGGGTTATTGCAAATGCAAGCCACACCTTTCAGATTTTAATTTGTAAAAATGATCTGAGGAAACCTACTCTTCACCTCTTCATAACACAAGATAAACCTCAAGCCCTGAAATTTATCTTATGATTAAAGTCCTGTTTATTGCACAAGAGCTTGAACCTGATTTCCTGAGATATCTAAATCATCCTGCTGTCAGGAGAGAACGTAGGAGTTCTCTGTGAGAAATTTCTTTTTGTGAGATGGCTGGCAGCTACTTCGTATAAGCAGACCGAGATTTGGAAACCAAAGAAAAAGAAAGAAATGAAGCAGTTAACTCTGACGGCTAAG
This sequence comes from Micropoecilia bifurca, assembly GCA_903067075.1. Classification (NCBI taxonomy): domain Eukaryota; kingdom Metazoa; phylum Chordata; class Actinopteri; order Cyprinodontiformes; family Poeciliidae; genus Micropoecilia; species Micropoecilia bifurca. The sequence continues at coordinate 10,872 of CAEGAF010049035.1, forward strand.
GTGAACTTTATGAAATCGCATTAAAAAAAAGTGTAAATGTGAAACTGATGCCGTTGCCCTGATGGAAAAATCCATTTATCTGGAAGCAGATTATTCAACAAGCTCAGACATTAGCATTCAGCCATGTGGGGAATGTCTCATGATGCTCCATCAGCAGTTTGCCTGAAACCTCATTAACTGATAGCTAAAATACAGCTGTAGCAGACGGCACAAAACCCTGCAATAACTCCTGTAGAGGGAGGCTTGTAATTTTCTTGTCATCCAACGCGCTGCTGGGTTGATGCTCAGGGAACGTTCAGAGCTCAATCTCTTTCTGTCTCCTGCAAAGTGTGTTTAAGCAGGAAGGAAAGGAGAGCAGGTTCTCGATGATCAAACTCCAGGCGAGAGGAGAGCAGTGCTTCAATTTCCACTGAACGGCTGGAGGTAAATGTATATGTAGAGTCATGGTACATTTGCAGAGCAGAGAGGGGGGGAGGAGCCTCACTGAGTCAGGGGATTAAGTTAACTCCATTTTGACTAGCGACGTCACAGCAGAACGACGATACAGGTTTACAGGTTTGGGTGTAAAACTCTTAATTTGTGATTTTTGTCTTCTTTTCTTAATGTGTGATTTTTCTTTTCTTTTCTATTGGTAGCAGGGTGTTGAAACGCCTTTATCCGCTGGATCGACACAGTCAAACTACATAGACACACTTTAAAAAATCGTGTGTGAAATAGCTGACTGGATTTTCTGGATGGCTTAAAATGTTTCTTTTGACTTTTTCTTTGTCAAAATGTATGTCCCATTTTCAGAAAATTTAAACATGCCAGTGTGTGTGTGTGTTGGTACTGTTTGTAAAATTTCAAAACTCAATGTAAATACAAACATGTCCACCAAATATTTGTTTCTGAAGTTCATTCATGTTCCGCGCTTCACAATAATTCAACCCTCCAAAAGGAACGTGTCAAGAAAATATGGCACTCGTGGAACGAGGGAGCGCCACTTTTTGCAAAAAAGTGAAGAACTAAAGCGGATCTGTCTGAAGCTAGTCTTGCTACCATCAAACAGATTCTAATCTTGACAATGTATTTTTGCTGTCTATGTTTATCTCAGCCTAAGAAATGATTTTGATCACTTAAGGTTATTTGTGAAGAAACCAAAAGATTCTGAGTTTTATTGGAGCCCTCTAAACGACACAACCCCAGACTGAGTCATATTGACCATAATTAATAGCACAGATCACGACTGTGATGAATCATCTGTCATTGTTTTATGTGTTGGATCAGTAAAGACTTATAGTTATTTTTTTGTCATCAGCCAACAACCTTTTCCAGCTTGAAGCCAAACTCTGGCCAGATGGGGATCCACTGCAGCTCCTCCAGTCCCTTCAATCCTGAGCTGGAAGAAACGAGTACAGATTGTTTTAAAGTCTTGGATTCAGAGGAGTTGATCCATGAATTCTTAAAAGTTATAGATCCATGTAATTATTATTTTTTGGACATGTCAGAATATAATTCTGACGAAATGTGTACAATTTCAAAGGATATGAACACTTTGCAAAGTCACCCTGCATACTTACAGAGTCCCAGACGTCCAGCTTTTCTTCTCTGCCTGCTCTGGTTGTAAAAAGTATAGTGTTACCAGTGTTGGTCTCAAAGCCAGCTGTGCAAATCTCTCTCTTCCTCCCTTTCGTACCCGCATAAACACAGAATATATACTTCTGCTGCTGTCCCACAGTGTTTACCACGTGGCCACGATTCAGCTCTACGCTCTTATCAGTGTCGGCTAATGTTGGTATTTCCTGCCTGCAACAAGAGCAGAAGGTGGCACAGGATGAGCGCTGCTTCCTGTGCTGGCACACCCAGCGCGGATCCAGCAGCCCCGTCCACTCGGCCTGCTGGTGAGGGGAAGTGTTGCAGATGGGTGGGTGGGTGGGTGGGGGGCAGTGGGGCTCATGGAGCTGCACCCAATTCACACTGCAAGTTCTCAGCCACTAACTCATGCATCTGTTTGGCTGAGATCAAAGGTAGCAGCAGCACGACAGAAAAGGTGTTTGCTGGGAAAAACTAGTCATTTCTCCTCATCGTTTTTAAGTAGACACTGTAATTTACAAAAATATAAACTCTTCATTAGGATGCAAAATTAGCATGGACCTTATTTGTTTAATATCTTTAGGCAAAGGGATAAATGATGAGTAAGAGCCAAAATACAGATCTCCTCAGTAAAGGAGTCTCTGAGACATTAAACTATTTTCTGTTTCTATTTATCTTGTGGAGACTTTGTTCGTCTGAGATGTCGTTTCATCTCCGTCTCGGCTCAGCCATTCCCATGGGAAGCGCGCAGATGAAACTTTGGAGTCGACGAAGGGATCTGCAGATATTTGTAAGTACACATGCACGGCTCGGAAAGCCCAGGAGGACCCACCCTTCAAACATCTCTGATGTCGAGTGTTTATTGAAGTGGGTTTCTTTGGAAACCATAATCAGTGGGCTCCCGCTCTGTGGACGTATGTTGGAGCGCAGCCCATGGTATTGCATCATATCTGAATCTTTTTTTATTATCCTCCATCTGTAAACATCAGCCTGGCTGACTAATTATTTGTAGATGGTGAAACTACATCTTTATTCCTGCTTATCGCTGGATGTGTCTATCCAAAAGGCAGCCTTGCCCAAAGGACCATAAAGCTTTGACTGCTGACTCACTGGTTATCTGAACACACATGGCAGACTTATACTGAGCTATTAAGTGGAGAAACGCAGTAAATTTGATAAAACATTGAGTCTGGTTACACCTTTTAAAGTGTGTGAGGCACATTTGATGTTCCTCAGTCAAGACTGCAAAACTAAGATTGTGTATCTTTCTTCCACTGTTACCTTCCAATGTCATGGGTCAAGTTATTAGTTCTATTTTTTAGTGTCAGGGAACCGAATTAAATTTTTATCAGCACTTTGGGAGTTTCTGTGTAATGTTGCATCAGGTTCAATTATATAGAAAATAGCCCAGGTGGGTGAAAGCTGCAGTGGTTTAACAGCAAAAACTGTTTTTTGACTTGTCCAAAAACATTTTTAGCAGCCTTGATTAGCTGTTGATTTGTTATATCTTTGCAAGGATTAAATTGATAAAATAAATGAATAAAGACAATCCAACATAAAAAAGAATAAAATGATTTTTTCTTTAAAAACAGAAGAAAAATATAAATGTAAAATTTATCTGAAATTGTGTAGCTTTGGTTTAAGTGAACAGATAAAACTTTACATTTTATTGCCTTATATGTCACATTATCAATGTTTTCTGTTTTCTCAGTTAAATGCCAATTTAGGTATGATTAAATTACTAAAACTACAAATAACACGTAATATGGCGCAGAAAAAGAAACCTTATGACTGTTCTGTTCAACAATGGGACTTTGCAGGAACTTTTTGCTGATTACTTGGTTCCACTTTGAAATTTTCTAATTGTTAAATAACTGACTGGTAACTATAAACCTTCATTGATTGAATCAGAGCTCTTTCAAAATAATTTTTTTTCTTTTTTTTCTTTTAGGTCTTTCTGGTTTTGGTTTTCATTTTAAATCTCTACTGCTTGTTTTAGCTGAGCAGTTCACCATTTTATACGTCTCTTTATATGCTGTCTCTTCTCCAGCCAACTTTTTTTAATATTTGATCACGGTTTTCACTCATTTTCAAGAAGAATAGTTAATCACCAACATAAACAGGATGTGTGTTTTTACAATAAACGTGACCAGTTTCGATTGATTTACCTTTAACACTGGGATAATCCTTCCTGAATACATTCCTTTTAATAACTGACTCATTTACAGAATCTGGATCGTGCGGACTTTGTATTATGCTGGATCGGCTGGTTTTCGATTAAACCAGCCGATCCTGCTGGTTTTCTATTACTACACATTCCAGCAAAGCCAACTCTATCAAGAACAAGTCTGAAATGTTGGACTGTATTATTTTTTACCGCTTTACGTAATGGCAGGAGACCAGAAGAAACAAATATGAGACACAGAGGTAACAGGATGCTGATGATTTTGATGATGTTTTACATTTTTTTTCATTTGGGCCCATTAAAAAAGAGAGAGATTGCTAGATACACCAACAAGCACAGTAAGGCAAGAAACAACATTTCAAAAACTTTGGAAAGTTATTCTCTCACACAAGAACTGACTCATTTGCAAATAACACTGTAAGCATTGTCTCCAACTTGTGTGTGCATTTGCAAAATGGGTTTGTATAAATTTTTTCCTCCGTATCACAATTTGAGATCAGGCTGCTACTTTCCGCACTTACGTGTTTCTGTGCGTCTGCCAAACATTTGTGATGCAATGAGGTGATGAGGTCCAACAACACAGGCTTCAGTGGTGCAGGGATCACTGTTCTCTCTTTGGCATGCATGAAATCCTGTGATTTACCACATTTATTCCCCCTCAACATCAGACATCTTCATCACTCTAAAGTGTGACTGTGTCCTCGGCCACTTTAAGTGAGCCATGTTGAAGTATTTATTGGGGGACCATGGCCAGTTAAATCTCCCCCCCTCGCTGGAAGGGAACCCAGATTGCTCTCCGTAATCTGGGTTTGGTGAATTGCAGGTCGGTAATCTTCGTCATCTTCTCTCTCCTCGTGCTGAACCACAGAAGTAGTTGCAGGCTGAGCACAAACAGCAGGGCGATCTTCACTGTGGCAAAGCCCTGTGAACTTATGCTCCGTTCAAAATCTTGGATTTGTGACCATTTTCAAAATGATGCTGGAAGTTTCTAGTCTTTATCTTGGTATGCTTACAGCTAAAGACACGTTTTTGCCTTCTATATCAATAAGCTCTGTGGACGCACAAGGAATGGGGTGAATGTTGCGGCTTTTGATCGGATGCTTGCCTTCTCTTGCGGTGGAATAGCTCTAAAACAACCTTGGCACAGTTTTGAACACCTATTTATACTCTTTCTGAGAACAATAGCCATTAGTTGTGATATCAAAGGTTGCGGGTCTGTGACGTTTTGAGGGCAAATCCTGCTTTCCCTTAATGTCTCCAACTAATCCGAGCAGACGAGCGATGGGGAAAAGAGATAGAAAGGCTGTTGTGGCACTAAAATAGCTTTACCGGTTTATAAAACAGGGATGTGTGTATGCATGTGTGTGTGCAGTAGTGTTAGTGTGCTGGTTGTTTGCCCAGCAATGGACACAAAGTTAATTCTATGAAATCCTGAAGTCATACGTTAAGAATTTGAGGCAGGCTGCATGCAACAACGTTCAAAGTAAGATGTTATTCTTCACTACTCTGTTTATCATATTTGAGGAAATCATAGCATTTCTGTGGCTTTGTGGCTTTAAGACGATGGTTGCATGCACGCAACACTGAGATGCATTTTGCACATGTTTGAGTGCAGTAAAACGTTGTCTTGTAGATGTCTTTAACAGCTTCCACAGCATGAACTCCAATAAACGGAGTCATTTCTGGTATATTACAAAGCAGCATGTAGGATATTGGCGTGTATGTCGTTCAAAACGGTTATAAAACGAACAAAGAAGCTTGGTCAGCTCGGAAAAACTGAGACGATTCAGAAAGATTCAGTGACAGAAAGAAACAAAGTATGATCTGATGCGTTGGGTCAGTGAAAAGTGTTTTTATCTTTAGGAAAATGTGTGAACAACACAGTTCAGGTGAGGCAAACTTTTGCAATCAATTTCTAAAATATGATAAATACGTCTCTTTCCTAAATTCTGTCCTAAACACTCGGCTCTGAATTCAGTTTATGTTGTGACTGTATAGAGACAGGCAGGCAGCCCACATCGTTCCAGAGATCTGCAGTGTGAAGGTCTCAAAAGATTTACACATCCTGACAGAGCCAATTACTGCTGCAGAAGCTCCACCAGATGAGATGTGCTCAGCTCAGCTTCCGCTCTACTCCACTCCCAGCTTGATTTCACCTTTCAGTTTCCACACTGTTGTTTTGTACTGTCTTGACTCATCTTCGGTCCTTAGACGACCCCGAAAGCCGTACACCACACCGTGTCTTGAACAGTTTGACTCTAACGCGGTGAGAGCTAACTTAAGCTCTCCAGGGCAGAAGTAAGTTTTGAAGGATTGTGGAGGCACATCCTGAGGCAGGTTCACTTTTCAGATTGACATATTAGAGGAGAAGCATCGGTGAGGGCAAAGACAGGCCTGCAACAACACACACTAAAGAAAAGCAACTTATATTTATGTGATACAAGCACACACCTTACAGGAACAAGAGCATTTTGTCTCGTAACACCACTGATTGTCTTGTTTTTAAGACACAACATGTCAAGCGAAACTCTGTAATTAACATTTATATTCTCTGCGTTGGATTGGATTTATTTTTTTTAAACCAAAGATATAAGACTAATAATATTTGAGTGGATGCTTTCCATAAGGATGACTTTTACTGGGATAGCAGAGGATTTTCAAGAGGGTTATGTGTGGTAATTATCAGCAGTCAGTATATTATCTACACTACACCATGTTGAGCAGTCAATTATAACTGTTTCAGTTTCCAGTTTTGTAAACACAAGCACACCTGTGCAGCTTACTTTGTCATTTAGTGCAAGATACAATTTGATCTGACGAGATCTCAGGTTTATTTGACTCTCTAAACATCACCGGCATCATCACTGCAGTACATAAAGTATATACTCCACGCATCGTGTACAGCAGCCTCGCTTCTGTGGCTACAATGTAGTTTACCACCATCATTGTGTCTAAACAAATCCACCATCTCTGTACTAGATAAATCACTACACAAGTTCAGACCTTTTACAGGTATTTTCCCCAACATGACTCAACTCTTTGTTCTCTTTTTGGTCGGGCTGCATTCGGTGCTTATAATCCAACACTGTTATTTATAATCCTCAAATTGTAGTTCTCCACATCAAGTGTTTCACCTTTTCTTTTATAAGTATAAAAATTATTAATGTAATTATTAAATTGGAACCTTTCCATGGACGCATGCATGTGCAACATGAGTGCGTTTTGAGAAGCCAAGTCGATTGAATATAGATTCATCTGTTTGTGTAAAAAATTGATCTGTTCAGATGAAAGCTGCCATGTGGATGAACTCTTGATTTGCCTTCATCTACTGCTATTTTTGTGCAGCAGGAGGATTTTGTTGCTGTTGTTCTTCTTGCTGTTTTAAATAAAGCTGCTGCAATGTGTGAAAAGCAATTGCCCTTTCCTAGTCAGTGGTTCTCAACAGAGCGCTGTATCCAAAGATATTAGTGGAAAGTTGAGTGGAAGGAAAACTTTTAGTAGAAAACGGTGCACAAACTACGGGAACAACAATGAAAAAGGTGAAGCAAAGTCCATTCAAGAAACTGGAGAGGAGATTATCTGGATTATAAGAAACTCAAACAAAGTCATCTTGGGGCTCTAAAAATAGAACAACCGTGTCAAATTTAATTACCAACAGTCTCATTGTGTCACTGAGAGGAAGGGCTGGAGGAATGACGTCTCTTAGCGTCAATGAAATAGCAGAAATCGTCTGTTTTCTGTCAGTGTTATCTGAAGGCATGAGTCCAGAGACTTGTTGTAAGGGTCACTCTGTTTGCCGTCCAACTTGACCAAAGCAGTTCACAGGAGCACAAGGCGCCAGCTTTGAGCATATTACCGCTCAGGATGTTTGCCTGGTTCTTGTTTATCTGCATTTTGCGCAACACTGTAAGACATAAGTAGCTCAAAGGCAAAAAGGAAAAAAAACTCTGTGAACCTTGTGTAGGAGGAGGAAGCTGAAAGTAAAAGAAAATGGCACGTGGACTGAAATAAGCCTCCCGGAGTTATGCTGGGGTTTCCTGTTCAGCTGAAGCAGATAAAGCTATAAAGTTAGGTATATATTTATACAGAAGTTTTGTTTGAATGTCGTGGTCATTGAGCAGGATGTTGAAACCCTCACATGTGCTGAGGTCTGTGGCCTGTTTTGGCCTTAAAATGCTTTCGGATCTCCACCTTGTGGCTTGACATCCACCTTGCAGTACCTAATGGCTGCACATGTCTAAAACAGACACCGAGACATAAACACGACTTTCCACACCCGCTGACTGAGAGCCAAGAATGAGGGAACACAAAATAACCAAGGCCAGTAAAGTCTTTCCTTTCAGAAAAGTCTTTTAAATATAGTTTTACAAATAAAAATATACACAAGTAGCTAACAAGAGCTATACTTTTAGTTACGCAACATGATTTTTGTTGTTGTTGTTTTTTTTGCTGCATGTATGTTAAAAGTAACCTAACAGCTGATGACAGAGGAAGTTAAGGGAGCAGGCACGTTTTTCCTAAAGAATCATGAGCCTTTGGGGTCACAGGGTCAGAGCTCCAGCCTGACATCACTTCTCCAGCATGCAGAGCGAAAACAAGCCAGAGAAGAGCTGCAGCAGATGAGTAATTTCTGAGTGTTCCTGGGTGCTAAACTCCTCTCTGTGTGTCCTCAACTAAAATAACAAAAGCAAATGAGAGTTAGACAGACCCGGTTCCTTTCCAGAGCATTTCCAGAGGAGCCTGGTCCTTTACCAGACTGAGCTGGGCTAGTGTACGTACTCCAACTCAGTAGGATTCCTTGCTTTTTTACTTGTGTCTCATTCCTTTTCATAACTACATATTTAAACTTTTACTCATCTGTTTATTCCTTTGTTACTGTGCACCAAACATACAATTTTTGATGCACATTTTCGAGGTGTCTTGGGATGCACCGATCCACTTTTTTCACTTCCGATAGCTACACAGATATCCGAGGTGTAGAATCGGCCGATACGATCCGGAAAAAAGAGCAGAATTGACTTAAATTTTTTTATGCTCTTATTTTGAAGTACGATGTGACGTAGTTTGCCAGATGTTCCAAACTGATGTATACAGACCTGATATTAGTTTAATCAGAGGTTTGCATGAACACTAAAGAGACACTTCCACCACATCTACTTGACATGGCTAAAGTTAGCATTGTATTTGTATCCATTAGTAGTTTTTTATATATGAACAACGTGGCTTTCTGCACAGGGCACCACAAGGGAAAAAGTAATATTGCACCCAGAATAGTTTTTTCTAATGTTTAGCCGGAAGTTAAACATTCAGAAAGCTGATGATGGCTGGAGTCGATACAATATTAAAGGGCTGCTTTATTTTATTTTATTTTATTTTATTTTATTTTATTTTATGAACATGTATTTAACTATCTGTAATTCAAAATCTCAACATTTTCAGTGTCTGTGGGGTGATAGAAGGGAGGGTTGCCCTTTAGTTTGCACTAAACTAAAGGGAAATTTCACAGTTTTATTCAGGGAGATTTGGGCTGCGGTTCCATTTGAAAGTCTGCTTTGTGTGGTTAAACTTGAATTGCCTTATTTCCACTGATTACAGATTCTTTAAAGCACTGTTTGAATTCTGATATCCATATTTTTTTACAGACTTGCCATCCAAAAATATTAAGATGTAGTTTGAACCGGGAATTGGGTTCTGACCTCCATCTTCCCAGGGCCTTGTGTAACTTTGGGTGACCCTGTTACAGGGTTTTTAAATGACCAGTTCACTATATATGACACCTTTAAGTTATCTTAAGTAAATCTGTTTGTATATACGTGTGTAGCCCAGAGGGAAAGTCTCTAATTAAGCAAGTATGGAGCGTGTAATTTCAAGCCTTTGCTCTACTGGCTCTGAGCTTCTTAATGACATGCTTCAAAACTCTGTGAGCCACAGAAGCATGACTGAGAAGAAGAAGAAGGAGAAGAGAGAGAGGGGGAGAGAAAGAGAGAGAGAGAGAGAAAAAAACCCGTCCAGCCCCTCTGAAGATTTCCTGTCTCAGGAAAGGCGCACATACTGTGAGTCATATAGGGCAAGTCCTGCCTGGTGTTTACTCTGCTTCTACACCGAGCTGTGAAGTCGCTTTTTGTGGAGGAGCAACAGGCGGCTCGGTCCCAGAGAAACTCGGATATTGAACTCCTCTGTCCAGGCTCAATTAATGAAAAAGAAAGGGGGCGTGTGGTCCGGTTCTACATGGCGCTGCTTCGGTTTTCCGTTTTCTGCTGCGGAGCGGTGCTGTTCGGTATTGTGCTGCTGCCGGTGGAGACGAGTGAGTTAAACTTATTAAAACTTTGTTCAAGGGGCGAGTTGACTCTAAGTTTCAACGAAGAACTTCCTTATTTTTATTTAAAAAAGAGAAACGTTCAGTCCACTGTGCCTAATGCAGACTTTTATTACAACAGTGTAAATTAAGTCGGAGAAACTAAAGTAAACGCAAAAGCAGCGTAATTCGGACGTTTATTGTCTGATCTCAAATCTGTCATCGACTTTTAATGTTTGCGCTCCTTAAGATTTTGTCTCATTTTGTGTGAAAAATGGCTTTGTGTCTTACGAAGACCTGACTGTATTTTACGAGACAAAGCTAGTTTTAAGGAGCACGTTTGGTTTGACAGTTTTATCAGTTGTTCAGAAAGTTGCGGTCTTGACAACCTCCGAATAATCAAAGTAAATACCAGAAATAATTGTGGTAATTGACATGTGTGACCTAAATAGATAAAAATCACGACCATGAAAGGTCGGTTGGTACCGTTTTTTGAGTATTTAAATCCCTTAGCAGTGGCGGTCACAAAGGTGGGTTTGGGGAGCCTGTGCTGCACACAGTGGACCCGCCGTGTGTCACCACAGCTGCTAGCGAATTGCTTATTAGTTTAAACTCCCTCTGAAATCCAGCATAACTGCCCTTTTTAATAATTTAAACACAAAATATCTACCTCAGAAACTATCTTAGCTCTACTCCAGGAACTAATATGTACAGTCTTCCTTATTCTCTGGGGTGTAAACACCAGTAAATAGTGTGTGAAGTAGTATTGTATTTGTGCATTTCAGCTTCCTAAGCTGTATTTCTGTCATATATTTGAGATATTTTATGCAAAAATTTAAATAAAATTCATAATAATAATAATAATAATAATAAAATCTGCAAGTTGTTTAAGTTTAGATGAATTCTCTGGAGTTATGTTCCACAGAAAAATCTACAAATTATCCGTGAAAAGGTGGGATGGTTTGTTTTATAGATATGGATAGTAGAGAAGTTTAGATGAGTTGCAACTACAGTCCAGATTGAGATACTCACACTGTGATACTAATAAATTTCCACTATCATGACATTTATGCAAACTTTTAAAGTAGAAATTATGCTGTAACATATTTTTTCCCAGCTAATAATATTATTATTAGTCATAACAATATTATCAATAGGGCTAATATGCCTTGTTTGTCCATTGTATTTGTATTGGGAAATATTTGCAAACAGTTGAATTGTCTTTGTTGTAATCAATGTAACGGCGTAGTAACCCTCTTTCAGCCAGCTGACTGGCAGTGCGAAGCATCAAGTGTGGGAGTGTTTTGCTGTGTTAATATGCATCCTAAAGGCAGAAAACATTCTGCTCACTCTTGCACATTCGCAAAATGTCTTTAGGTTATGGGACAATTATGGCAAAAAGTTTTGGCATACTTTAATATGTTTGGCTGCAGCATCTATAAACCTATTTATGCTAATTTTCTTGTCTTATTTTGGGTAAAAATAATGAATGAACTCTCACCCACCTTAGACCTTGTTTTTAATGTAAATAATTTATTTAGATACTGATTGCAATATAGTTAATAAGCATTTGTGGTTAAAAGTATGTTCCACTCATTTTCTGGGTCAGAAGCTGGAAATGTACTAGTTGTAGCATGATATTATTCTTTTTAGATTCATTAAACAATAATTTTGAAATAAAATCAACCATTTTCATTCCTTAAGTTTCTGAATCCTTAGTATGTCAGAGTTTGGACCCTGGAGTTTTGTGCATCGCTTTGTTTCTCTTTGAGCTCTTTAAAAGTTTTTAAATACCGTAATAAAGTTGGTTTGGAATGGTTAAATTTTAAGAGCTATACTGCCCCGATTGTTTCCCTAAATTAGAGTTAAACCAGAGATTATACAGCTACACAACTGGAAACAAAGCAGTGATTGGTGTGCTTCTTTATACACAGAAAATTTAAAAATATATATGTATATTTTAAATGTACAATAATCACTCTGAGGTCCAGCATGTTGCCTTCAGTATCAATATTATTGTTCCTCAATTGCACCAAAATAGATATTTTTTGCTGTTTTGAATAGCTTTAATGGTTTTGAATGGTATTTTTGTTTGGATTTTTAAAAAGCAAAGGGTGTATTTCTTAGTTCAAAATGTACTACAAGAAGAAAAACAGACATGGATGCTGTTTCAGCCTCATCTAGTTTTGTAGAAATATAAAAAAAGGCACAAAAAAAAGTAACATGAGGGGAAACAGACTTTCTTTGTTTGGTTGAAAGATGAGCTGCAATTGTGTGTCGTAATTTTTGAACTTGAACTTTCTGAATTTTCAAATTTCTTTATGTTAATTAATTTAACAGATAGGTCCTTAAAATTATGATTTTCAATTGGGGAAAAAGGAGTTGTCCCACAAAATCCAAACTTTCATAAAGAAAAGACTTTGCATTTCTCAAATTAAACTGTTTGTATCTCAGTAAATCAGAAATATGCAACCTCCTTCAGCAAAAACGTTCATGCAGTGCTCAGAACAAATTTGTTGTTAGCTTTTATTACAATCACTGAGAACATCCATTATCCGGTTTTCCAACTTAACCCTGAGGCAAGGTTAAGTTTAATGTGATTCCCAGATTGCCACGTTCAGAGATCAGCAGAGCGCAGCATCAGAAGCCATGAGTTTGTTCCTGGTTCACTGCTCTTCACTTCATCACAGTCAGTTTGATTGTGTTTACCTTGGAAATAACCAGAAGTTATTTTGAGCCCCACTAAAGGAAACCCAAGTACCACATTCTGAGAACAGCAACCCTACTGAAAAATACACAGTATACATAGTTTAAATGTGGCTAATCATGCTTTAAGTATGTTTAAAGATTATTTCACTTAATAATTCTTTCCTATTACAGTTTAACAAGCAGAAATACTTGTCAAACATCTGAACCTGACTTAATTGCTTCAAAATAAGTTGCTATCAATTACACACAATATATTTTATTTCTTCTATTAATCAGTAAATGAGTCCACATGTACTTCAAAGTTCTGTATAGTATTTTCTAATTAGGTACTTCAAAAATAGATTTTGTAATCAGTTTTGGTAATTTGGACACGATCTAAATGTGCTTTTCCAAATATCTAAATGTGGGTGTATGTAACATATACAAAAAAAGCTTTTCATATTTGTTAAAATTATCACCACTTCGTGAAAGTATATTATGAGACAGATAATCTGTGAACTCCTCCACTTCCTCCCAGTGCTGCTACTGCCATCTCTTAGTCAAAAACAACCAATCAGAGCCAGGAGGAGTGTCTTTGTGCTGTCAATCACACTCATGTACATGCTGCTTAATGTGCTAATGGCGGAGAAATGGCATACCGTTACAAGAAAGACATTCATCTGTCAACAGTGACCATCCTAACTAGCCTGAGCGGTCAGAACGAACTCCATGTTTGGTGAACCAGCTGTGAGCAGCACATACACGAGTATGATTGACAGCTCTAACACCTCCCTCCAGCTTTGACTGGTTAACAGAATACAGAGAAACTCATTTTTTCCCACAGATTATTAGTATTATAATATACTGTCATGACAGTGACAGTTTTCACACATATGAAAAAAAAACAATTTTATAAAAGTTCCAGCTTATTGTGCTGGCCACAGCCCTCTGCATGATAGGTCACCCTCTACGGCATGTGGCTTTAGGAGTCTGCTCCCAAGCTCACATTTGCTATATAATTTTCAAGACAAAGGTGAAATTCTCTTTACTCATCATGTCCCAAATTACCTAACGTCCTAACGCGCCAAAGTTCACACTGCCTAACCGCATGCTAGGCTCCTCAACTACACCTAAATGTTACACCAAACGAAATGTTTGTGGAGCCTTTCTACTCCTCCTTATTGTCCTGTCTGTCGTATCTTTGACCAAGTCGCCCTGCTGCCAGGAAGTTTTACCTTCATCTGTCTCAGACTCAGTCCCAGCGGCACCAAGTAGCTCTGGCTGCTACTAATCCCCTTTCCCCCCACTACTCTGCAATTATATGCAGCCCTGGGTGACAATTACCACCATTCATCCTTTCCACATCCCGCCTCCTGGGTTAAGATGACATGCTCTTTGAGAGGAGCTACTCTAATGATATAATTACTTGAGCTCAGCCACCTTCCTGCTACTCAGGAATGGGCTTTCATCCCCCCCCCCGTCCCTCATTTTTGTTGCTGATCCACTTAAAAAAAACACTTCTCGAAGCCCACGGGGCAGAAATTCAAATTGCTAAGTCATTTAGTTTAGTCTGGAGTTCAAGTGATGCTTTTTGACTTTGGGAGTTTGTTCAGCAGAGATGAGCTCAGAAATGTCTCTCTGCAATTTTCTGAGACTTCCCTTTTTTCTTGTTTTTGCAGAAGCTGTGCTCTCTTACCGTAAGCCCACCCTGCAGCGTGGCTGAGCTGACACAGAGAGATTTTTGTACCACGTTTCAGGAGCATATTCTGAAATCGGTGTGAAGACGTTCGGCTGCCAAAAAGCATGCTTTCGCTTGCACTTCCCAGCCTGAAAAACATCTGATCATGTGATCAGCCATGTATGCTTTGCAACCTTCACACAGAGCTCTTCACGTAGCACGTTGATGGAAACAAACCTACTTATTCTCAGTATGGCTGCGCATCGTTTTCATTGGTTCGTGAGCAGATGGTTTCCTGAACACAGAGTCAGGATGCAGCTGAAGTAGTGTGGTTGTGCGAATTTCCTTTAGCAGACAGAGAAGTCACAGGCCGCAGACCTTTGCTTTTTAAATCGTCTCTTGATGTCTTACTTCCCAGCACAGACAGTAGGAAGTAATGTAGCTTCTCTACATGGCTTGTTTTCTCACTAACTGCCCTTTAACCTGCAACCTGGTAAACAGTTTATTTTTTTTTTTACATTTTGTAATGTTAAAACCCCAAATTTCAATGTGTCGTATTTTTGATGGTATTAAGTACAGTTGTGTGTAATTTGGAAAGAAAACAATCCCTTGTTTCATTTATTTTATTTTATTTTTTCACAGATAAAGTGAAGTATTGCAGTATTTATATTGTGGCCCCCTGAGTCAATACTTCATTTAGTCAGTACAGTAACATCAATGCGTCTATGCAGCTGTAGCTGCAGCTGCAAGTACAGCTGCATAGACTCTTTTGCTGTTTGTTTCCATCAGCTTTGCTCATCTATAAACTGACATTTTTTGCTTAATCTTGTTTGCAAAATTGCTCAATTTTCAAGCGTTACCATCACTTCTCAAAGAGCTCTGGCTCCTTTTTTTTTTAGCATTCTTCTCATACCAGAAGGTGATAGTGTAGCCAAATCTCAAGTACTTTTCAACAGATTTTCTTCCAGTGTTGCACCGTATTTGGCCTCATCCATATTCAAATCAGCTTTGACAAGCTTCCTCATTTTTTTCTACAGAGAACCACTCACCCAACTGCCACCAACTTGTTTCACAATGACACCATTCAACTCCTTGATATGTGTTTGTTATTGGTTTAGTCTTTTCTCTACTCATTGAATTTTGACTTCTTCAGAATCGGCTTGAGTGGCCAAACAATTGATTTGACTATGGTTTCACTAATTAGTGTACAGACATGAAGTATAAATATATAAACTTACATATGAATTATACATAGAACATATTAATGGAAACACATGTACAATGTGAATATACAGCTAATGTTTATATGTGTTAATAGTGCAAATATGTCTATTTTTGCTCAGGCAGTGCGCCTTATAATCCGGTGCGATTTATAGTGTGGAAAATACAGGAACTGTTTTCTTGTTGACCTTTTCTGCTGTATGAAGATTAAAAAACATCTTCCAAGACATGTTCTCTTGTCTTGTTTGTTTTGAAGCAAAATTGGACTTTAAAATTGAAGTTATGGTTAAAATCAGGCTATTTTAATGTTTTTGTCTTGGAAAAACATGCATATTTTTTCCTCCTTCCTCCAATCACTCATGATCACCAATTACATTCTTTTGTTTGTTTTAATAGTTCCTTGGCACAACACGTATTTAAATGGGGGAGCCGACTCATCGGAATGACAAATTAAAGGCTTCCCAGCCAGCAGATGGCTTTGCTTTTCCTCTGTTTGTTGTACTTACCCGTCTGGCAGTTGTCTCAGGTCTTAGGTGATTATCAAGCCCGCAGGCGCTCATCACACAATCCAGTCTGTCTGACTGATCTGAACGTGCCTGCTGGCAAAGTCAAGTCCGAACTAGATCAACAGAGAGCTTGAAAAAATGTGCCCGCCTCCCTGCGATGAAATATTTTGGATTTTCTTCTCGCTCTCTTGAATAAATCCACTTGAAGACGAATACCATTTTTATTTTCGTAGCTTTTTTGTTGTTGTCATTTATTATTTGTGTGTCATTTGGTAACCAATCCAACTGTCTCCATCCTTTATCTCATTTCAGATACCTCAGTGATTCCGATACCTCAGCTGTGCAAGTTTTGTGATTTGCGGGCCACCACCTGTTCCGGTAGGGGAGTCTGCAAGGTGGAATGTGACATTACCTCCATCTGCTCCAAAAATAACGAAGTGTGTGTCAGCATCTGGTAAGCTCCGTTTTCATGATAACTCACCATTTGGGGTCTGATTTTCATCTCTACTCAGTTTATTTGATGTTCTGATATTTGAATCTGAAGCATGTAAAGCTGACAAAAAGCAGAAACAGGAGAATCCTGTAAGGAGTCAAATACTTTTCACAACACGGTAAATGTCATACTTTTAAGGAAGATGTAGGAGCTCTACAAAAGAGCAAGTTTGGAATAAAGTCGAGCTGGACAAATCTTCATATTGCCTGTCTAAATTCCTGCTGAGTAATTCTGGATTTGTGATTTCTGAAGGACAATTTAAAGAGGCGCTGCTATCCGTGTACCATTAGCTTTCTGCTAACCTCAGCTCATATCATGACCGCTACATTGGCAATAAAGTGAGGAACACCAGCGTGGCCTTAAGCTTTTAACACCAATAGAAACCTGCTTCCTGCTGCTTTGCACACCCAGAGTCAGATGTGAGGTCGTTGAATGGTCAGTATGCTTTCATATTCCAGCTTCTTCAGCAAATTGTCCTAAATCCCCTGGATAAAAGAGAAATTCAGAGGCTTCAGGGTATATAAAAACCAATTACTGCTTAAGTTTGTTTCTTCTGAATGTGTAAAATATTAGCTTTTTGTGTGGATTATATAAGACGTTTATTGCCGTTTCTAAGGCTGTCATTACATCACAGTGAGACAAATGTCATTTTATGAGGGCAGGTGAAGACAGTTTCCTGCCCAGCTTTCAGTTTTCTCTTGCATAAAACCAACACAGCATTTCGAGAAAAAAGAATGTGTTTTTCTGCATCAAGACCAGGAAAACCTTTTCACAATTTACCATAAGTAAACCATGAATTATTTTCTCTGTCACAGTGTTTTCAAAGTAGGGGTCATGGACCTCTTGGGGGCTGGAAAAGAGCTTTGTTTTCCCTCCGAATGTTGGAAATAAGATGAGGAAAACAATGCAAAAATAGAAGAATTGAATCCTATACATTTTTAAAATCATATCTATATATATTTTTCAATAAAAACTAATGTATTTTTCAATAATTATTGTGTAAAATAAGTTGAAATAATTTCCTGGAAGGCTATTTGACATGCTTATCTTTCACGATTGGCTGCCAGTCAGTCACAAGCTAGCACAGCAACCAGGAAATGAACAAGTGAGTTCCTGACACAAAGAAAAATATTGAAGGAACTGTCCAGGAGGAAAAAACCCTAAGAGCTGCAGTAGATAAAGTAAATGTGTGATTAATTTAAAATATTGCACATTTTCTTATAATTAAGAGGGGATTGTGGTGTAAAAGTTTTATTATCAGGTCATATCTTATGTCAAAACACCAGATTAATAAAGTCATTACTTTATACTTGCTAATAATTTTTTCCTCCACGGAATTCATGGCCAACTAAAATCAGAAGGTCTGAGGCAGCATTTATGCTGAACCAAAGTAATAATTACTGAATAGTGAATAAAAGAGAGGAATAAACATTCTAAAACGTGATGTTTGCATATTTTGAAGCACTGTCTCAGAGGGGCCATGTTTGGGGGCCAATGACATGTAAAGGTTTTGGACCCCCTGCTCCAGCAGAAAATTAGAGTTTTGTATTGACTTAGTCAAAATTTAGCCTTACATGTAATTTAAAAACTGTGGGATAAATAGGCTCAAAAATCCTCCAGTCTGACAGAATTAGAACAATCCTGTAAAAAAAGAGTGGACCAAAAGAAAACAACAACTCTGTCCATCCCTTTCTTGCCATCTCTGTTTTTCCATTTTATTTTTGAAATGACAACATGAAATTTAGTACAACATCTCAGCCCCTTTCCAGCAGGGACACAAGCTTTTTTTTTTTTTTTTGCACAATGTGAAGATGTTTGTTGAAGGCATATGGACTCTTTAAGGTCATAGGTCACAGGTAATCAATATTCTTTGTCTCTGTTTTCTCTTTCCAAGGCGGAAGAAAGACGACAATGTTACATTTGAAACGGTTTGTCATGATCCAGCTCTTCCCCTGTACGGCCTGTACCTGGACGATTACAACAACACAAAGTGCATTATGAAAGAGAAAAAGGCCAAAGACTCAAAGTTTTTCATCTGTTCCTGTTCCAACGAGGAGGAGTGCAACGATCACATCATTTTCAACCCAAGTGAGTTGGACATTTTGTCTTCTGTTTTTCTTTTGTATTTTTAATTTGCAGTTTGCATTTTTGAGATAGATCTCCATGGACACATTTTAAGAATGATTTTTGTGCTTTCACTTTGCCTACGATATATTATGATTCTACTTTGTTTAGCAGCTGAAATAAAGACACTTTTAGACTGGGCAACAATTTTCCAATTTAATATTCTCCAATTTTGGTGAACATGTCTAAATTTTAGTTTTAGTTTTCTGGTTTCAGCTGGAAGGAGTGTCACCCGGTGTGATCTTTTGTCATCGTCGTAGAGATGGTTTTCTGCCTTCTGTTTTCAATAAACCAGGAATGTTCCACAAAAAGAAATCTGAATTTATTCTATTTTTCTTTTGTGGAACATTCCTTGTAAACTTTTAGTCAATTGTATGTAAAAAATCCCACTTGCTCATAAATTGCTAAAATATTTAGACCACCAATAAGTATGCCACATCCAATCCTCCTTGTCCCCATTCTGATGTCTGGCTTGAACTTCAGCAACTTGTCTTCGCCATGAGCGGGTGAAGGAGCTCGAGCTCTTATGATGAAATTAAAACTAAACATTAAAATTGTTAGCTGTAAAGCCAAAGCAATTAGATGGAACCAGATGAGATCTGCAGACGTTATAACTTTAAATTAGTGTAATGAGTCAGTTGGCGTCTACCCTGCAGATTAATTACAGTAATCTGAAGAAGGGTTTGGTTTATAGGGTTACTTGTTTTAAAAGTTATAAAATACCCGTACGACTTGATCTACTTTGCTCTTCTTCTGATTACACTGAAGTGTAATCACTCAATAATCACAGCAACAGGTAAACTGATATATTCGTCACTGTCGGCCCGTTGTGTAAAGTGTCACTCCAGAATGTCAGCATGTTCGTACTGTGAGGCTGTGTCTCTCTGATTACAAACCGCTTCAGGTCCTCTTCTTTCCTTCTTGTCTCTGGTTAGCCCTAGAGACAAGCTGTTACTGCAGCATCTCTGCAGTAACAGCTTAGCGGTGGATTTCTGAGACCTGGCTTGGAACAGCAGAGAGCACAAATTAGAAGCATCTGTGGAGCGCAAACCACGTCATGGAAATGCGTTCGCGTACTCTCGAGAATGTCTGAGCAATCTCTGTAACATTTCAGTGAGTAAAGATGAATGTTGCTACAATGAAGGCTGTTGCGATTAAATGTGAGTTAGTAAGTAACGATTCCAGTAAGTTTCAGTGAATCTGGCTTGTTACTTTTTAACCAGTGGTTAATTTTGTTAGGCATCCACAAAACACAGCATTCCTTAAACCTTTACCTCACCATAGCCTTTGGGTAATCTTTGTTCTTCTTACAGAAAAATACAAGTGGGATATTTCTTTATTTATTTTATATAAAGGGCTTCATGTTTACAATGTAAACATGAAGCCCTTGGAAAGGGCTTCATGTTTGTTTACATTGAAGCCCTTGGAAAGGGCTTCAATGTAAACATGAAGCCCTTTCCAGGTGGAAAGGGCTTCATGTTTCATGTTTACAATGTAAACATGAAACATGAAGCCCATTCCACCTGGAATTTACATAAAATAAAAAGATAAAAATGGTGAATA
>CAEGAF010049048.1:0-11250 GCA_903067075.1 Micropoecilia bifurca
ACACACACACACACACACACACACACACACACACACACACACACACACACACACACACACACACACACACACACACAGTCGCATTAAGTCGTATATTGTCCTGCCTACACCCATCCAACCATCTACAAGGTCTCTTCAAACATACATGCATCCATCATGGTCCACTCAACCGCTCTGCTCTGACAGTGACTGATCTTCCAGCAGGACTCTGTGTCAGTCATTCAGCCAGTGACCGATCCAGAGGGAGAAACTCACCGAGTATCTTCAGGCTGCCGTTGCCAACTCCATCCCTGGCATACAGGCCCCAGTAGACACAATGGAACATTAGGCTGAGCACTGCCAAGTGAAAAAAGATGGAGGGTGGAAAGAGAAATGGGGAATATAAGAGACAGGAGGAATAGGTTAGCAGGCGGTGAAGAAAGGGAGAGGAAGGCAAAGGAGACGTGGGATTAAAGCAGAGAGAAGGGAATAAAAATGGAGCAACAGAAAGGAAGAAAGAAGTAGGGAGAGTTGGGAGGAGGAGATGATGAGGTGAATTCATGGGAGGCAGAAGAGAAGAGAAAGGTTTTGGGGACAAGAAAGCGTGCGAGATAAGAGAGTGATAGGGAGTTGAAAGGAAGTAGAGAGGACACCATGAAAAGAGCATTGGGGTTCATCAGTAACAAGCGTCATTGAACAATGCAGTCCTGCACATCTGCTTGCAATAGTTCCTATTCAGAACTAATCAGTGTGATAATATCTGCTCTTCAAGTGCGGATTAAGATACGAGATACTGCAACAGTGAATGAGGCTCATTGTTATCCCCGGAGCATCTTGATGATGTAGGTGTGTGCCTGTTTAGGACAGAAGCTCTTACCCTCCACACCTGCTGCCGTCATAAACATTTTGTAGGTTGTGTGAAGAAGCTGTCTCCCCTTCAGATTGTCTGGAGGGAGAAAAAGAAAAAACAGAAATAAGGTGATAGAGGTGCGGGTACATGTGTGTGCGTCAGGGCGACAGATAAAAAGGACTGAGAGATGCTAACAGATGGCCAAGGCGAGTGAGGGAGGTGCGGAGAGAGGGAGAAAACAGGAGAACGCCGACGAACAAGGGAACGGGCCAGATAAATAGGGAGAGCAATGATTAGTATGCATCCATCTTGTGACGCCCATCTCCAGATGAGCCCTGATACATCTCATCTCGGTTTCCGCTACCTTATCTGAGAGGAAATATTCTTAATGCATATTTAAGCAGCCTATTTTACTACCAAAACAATGCGGTGGCCAGCGGGGGAAATGCATCAGGCGAGGGAGGATTGCAAACAACAGCTCATCTTTGCTCTGTGCTCCTAGACTCGATCTGTCAAGTGCTTTAAGGAAGAATGTCACCCAACAATAAAACCTTCTACTGACTTTATCACCATATGACCGTTAGACCTTTTCTTAAGCTATTTTATTACATTTGCTAAACCCTGCACATTTATTGACACTCATGTAAGCACCATAATCCATAATCTCACAGAGGCAATTTCAGGAAAATCACCATTCCAACATCTGTCAGCATCCCTTCTGATAATATTTTGTACATCTTTTTGGCAACAGAACAGAACTTGGTCATCTACATTTCCAAGGCTGGAGCATACAGGGATTGTGATCTTGGACCATTTTTTGTACATTTTTGTAGATCAGGACTTTCCCAACTTTAAGGCTTCTGACCTGCAAAGTAGTAATTCTAGAAGAGAGGGACCCCAAATATTGATTCAGGACACACAGATTTGTACTATGTAACTTCAGCGGATAATTATGCTGCAAAAAATTCAATAGTCGCTTTATGTCATTTAGCTAATTGTGAGTAGAAATCTCTAATTCTCTTCATACATATATAGGATAAATATGCTTTGCCAATATCTAATATGTACAATATGTCTAATATCTACACATTGTTAAAGGTCTAAGCTTCTTTAGCCAGGTGTCGTATGTCCAGTGGGTATTTATTAAACGTGCAAAAGATCTTTAGGCAGAAATCTTACAATCAAGTTTAATAAGTGAAATAGGCATTGAGATATCAATTATGTTCAGTAGAGTAACTGACTATTTATCAGTTGTGTTTGTTTCACGTTAATGTTTTGTTTCTGCACCCTTATAGTGGATCTTTGCTGTGTGTCTACTCTAGTGCGATATATTGTGTATGTTGTCTTAACATCAAATCTCTTACTTAGAGGCAGACGGAAAACAAGGTTACAGTTTGGCATATTTACAAAGACCCAGTACGTTGTGGTTTGACTTATATTTTTTCTAGATTTCAGAATAATTTAATAAAATGTAAAGAAACATATAAATAAATAAAAGAAAAATACATACATTCATCTACTTGCTGACTTTTCTGTAATATTTACTAGCTTTCTTGTTGTCACTGAAACTCATTAAAACAAGTCAAACTAATTCAGTGTTGCCTTAATTTTTAAAGCAGACAAAAACGTGATGTGTCTGGTTAGTTTTTGAACAGAAAAGGCACAGGACTCTACAAATTATGAGTGTAATTTAGCTCTAATTTAGTTGGTGATGCCACTAAATTAGACAAAGTAAGATAATATGACCACATGGGAAAACTTGAAATGAAAATAGACTGAGACTGTGCCTGTTTCATTAAGCTACAATTTTCTTTTTACTCAAGTTCTCAGTCACTTCAGGGTTTTTCATCTTAAATTTTCAAAGAAAACATATGTCAGTAAGTTAAGACCTTTGTTGGCTCCAATACTTAACTTCTCATCTTTATGCAAAAAAAGGAACCTCTATTTCCAGCCTATTGTCACTCTTGTTTCTCTAAGACATGAGCTCCATCATGATAAATGCTGAATCCTTAGAAAAGAATCTGCCTAGTTTGACCTTTACTTTTTAGGAGAAACACAGGAATCTACTTCGTTCCCATCAAGAAAACATGCAGTTTTTTTAAATAGAGCCAAAGCAAAGTCCATTTAATGATTACAGAGAGCTGCAGGAGTCAAAGTAAGTTGCCCTGAAGGGGGGTGAGTGATTATACTAAGTAGAAAAGGTAGTACTTACATGCAAAGTAGCAGGAGAGGAGGAACACTAACGTGAAGATGACCAGGAACGTGATGTCAGTTTCCAAAATTCCTGAGAACAAAAGATGAATGAGTTAGCAGAGGTATGAAGAAGTTTGTGATTGGAGTAAAATAATTTAAAAGCAAACACATGAGCAAGAGAGAAGTAAGTAATAGAGTTGAGGAAAGATTCACAAAATGCAAACAAATAAAAACATAGAGCGAACAGGAAAGAAAAAAACAAGAAAAAGAAGAAATCGAGTAAATGAATAAAGTAAGTTTTGGAGAAAATAGGGTGTGAGCGGACAAAGGCATTGGGGATGTAGGAATAATTCATTTAGAAGATACATGGGCATCCTATTCTCTTCATCCCTCCCTCTCAGTTCATCCATCATCATTAACTCATTCAGCCGTCCCTTCATTATTGCAATTTGTTCAGAGCAGTGTGCTTTATTGGCCGTGCTAAGTGGTGTTAGCTTGTGCCATTGGCGATCCATTCCATAATCCCTTTGGTTCTGTCTAATCATTCTCACCGAACTCATCTGCAGAAAAATGCTGCGTCCAGAAAGACTGGCCATTGGTCAGCTTCATCTCGTACTCCAGCTGCAAGCCATCGCCCTGAGACAGAGGAGCGAAAGAGAGGAGGTTTTATTAAAAATATATATCTTCTTGCAACGTTACAGGCCATACGATCATTGTACAAAAGATGATTAATGCTTTGTGCTTTAGCGGACAGTTCTGCAGGTTATGCTGGCAGCACTAGGTAATGACTTTTAGATTTATATTTTAACAGTCTGAGGGCACTTAGCTCTGTCGCTATAATACTGAATATCAACATTTATTACAGATACTGTAGGAAAAAAGTGTGCTTTGCTGTTAAACACTAAAGACCTCAATGTGCTGAATCAGACAAGCTAAAAATCCTTAAAAAATGAGTTCACTCAAAAAAGTGTTCAACTAATAAAATCAAAAGCACAGACGTCACTATGATTTGTATATGCACTGATCAGTTGTCAAATAAAATCTAATGACTGGTACAGTAAATAGCATGGTTTCCTTTTACAAGGACCAATCAGTATAGGGTAGCTTGGAGACTCGATAATACCTTCTAGCTATTTTGGCTATGGGAGTTAATGTGATGGCAAAGATGTTACAATAAAACACAAGACGTGACATTTGCCAGTTTCCATTTTGAAACCATGCCACAGTTTTAAAAGAATCAAAGCCCCTGTTCAAATGAGGGTTTCATCTGATTCCTGCAAAAAGTACTGGAGACTTTTGCAGCTCAGTGTAAAGACAGAGTCAGCTTCTCCAAAGCTGACATCTTGTTTCCAAATTGGAAAGGGGTGGATAGATCCCTACAGGCCAGCAGAAAGTTTCTACTCATCCAAAGATCTGAAGTATCGTCGTGTGTCATTCATGAGTGACGGTAAGAAGGAGGAGACGATGGATAGAAAGCTTGAAGTGGAACTGCTGCTCCGCTGCATCAAATTCTGAAATGGCTCTGACACCTGATCAGACAACATCCTTAAAGCTCTGCACAAACTACGCAAATGTCAAACTTGCACAGGATCTGAACTAATCACACCATGCAAGCTCAATATGACAGTAACTCCTTTTGCCTTATTCCACTGATCATGCCAGACTGCATGACTGAGTTACTGAAGAAATACAAGAAACAAGAGGCTACAGACGATGGTCTAGTCCATGGACAGAAGTTTCAGGTGTTGATATGTTTTTATATTGGAGTTGGATAAGTAAAAAAAGGAAAGGATGAAAGAAGCAGCACTTGTGACTGGGAATCAGTGGCATCAGTCACAGCAGCCGTCACAGCAAGGTATTTCCAAGACACTTTTGACACTGCTTGATATTTGTGGGCCATCCTTGGTTGGGAAAGTGCTTTAGATGTGGTCACTGCATTTGTCACACCAAGCAACAACAGACAATATATATATTTTTTTTTTCTGTCAATGAAAGATTTTATCTTAAAAATAATATTGCCACAGTGTAAACCCGCCTTCGGTCTGTCCCACTGTGAGGAGGAATGACCCAGATGTAGCCCACACAGTGAAACACATTGAACGTTGGTTCCTCAGTATTTCAAGTGTTGCTGAAGTCTTCACCTCACTGCTCTGAAGAGACTACAGGTAGACCACAACTCACGTTAGGATTTTTATTTCCCTTCTGACAAGTGCATCCTTTGGGGTTGCTCCAGTATGGACTGGACAGTGTCTCTAGGAAGAAAGGTCACTGGGTTTCCACCGAGACCCGTTACGTTCACAACCCAATTTAAGACGAATGCAGTGCAATAAAAGGGTGGCTATTCCTTAGATTTCAACAAAAGCTGCACAATATTGATAAACGTTATGCTTACAAATATGCACACTGCAGTCTGGCTGTTTACTCTCTGCCCAGTTTTATATTTATAGAAATTTGTCTTCAGCCACAACAATCTCAGCCACGTTTTCTGCAAAAATTAAATTGGTAAAAATACTCTCTCCACAGTCTGTGTTGCCAATAAGTGGTCAAATGTTTATTGACCTGTTTTACAGGAATAAGTATTTTTTTGCTGTTTATTTTTCTTCTTTTAAAAAACAATCTGTTTTGTCATTATTGTGCGAGATTTCCAGTAATTGGTTTTACAGATAGAATGTCATCTTTATATCCTCTTCCTGTTTTGATGGCTGTTACTTAAAAAGTGTGTTTCATAACTACTTCTCTGCTTTCGAAAACAATGGAAAGGTTGACTTACTTAGGCTTTACACTTTTAAAGTTTTACGTTTTCTGACTTTGAAATATAATATATGCTTTTTAATACCACCAAACCCTAAAATAGTTTTTATTTGATTTATTTATTTTTTTTTTGTTAAAGGTTATCATCAGAACCTCATACTGCAGTATGTTTACACAGCATTCAAATAAATATCTCTGCAGATCAAAAACTGCAGCTCTCTAAAGAAAAGAAAAAAAACCTTCAAAGCACAGATCCCATCCCAGAGGAAAGGCAGCAAATTCAATCCAAAAAATACTATGAACACAACCCTAATGACCAGCAGGGCACTACAGAACACAGCAAGGCATCTTATTTTTATGCACCACTGATCTGTTTGGAAATAAGATATAATTTGTTTTATATAAATGATGAATGATTAAATATTCTAAACACTTTTTGCTCATGCCTCAAAATATCTTTTAAAAAATCCCATCACAAAAACCTCCAGTTTATCAATATGCTGCTTATTTATAATGGAAAAATAAACTTCTGTTGCTGGAATTTCCCGCTGTTGTCGCTGTTGTCCATATCGGATTACTATGTAAGGGAAAGAAACATAAATGTATATATTTCTTCCAAATTTAGTGAATGTTTTCTGTTGCAGACCATTGTTGTAGTTTATTTTGAGACTGGCACATGTAAAAAAATAAATAAATAAAAATTTTCTTGGTGACCATACTTTAAAAGAACAGATTTCTTCCAATATTTCCTGCTACATGAAGGCAAGAAAGAAAAAAAATATCCAGATCTCCCTTAAGGAGGATAAGGTTGTTGATTTATCTGCTCAGTTATGTAGTCAGGGAGTCTCCTAGCATGCCTGGAAACACCATGAGATCTCCAAGGAGGAGAAAAAAGTTAGTACACAAACAACAAAATGGTTAGTAGGATGTTGTCAATGTGAACATGACCCAGATGAGAAGAAACGGATAAGATCATTCCTTGTTTTTAACCTGTTATATTGTAAAAACTACTATTTTTAAAGTCCACTGTTAGACTTATGTGCCAGTGTCAGATTTCTACACTGAAATATAACAATATAAAAGCAAGAAAACAAATTTCTAAATATGCACAAAAAAGGGGGAAAAAATGAGGAGAAAAGAAGACATTAGTCAAAGTAAAATGCTGCTGGAACAGAGTTATTTTTGACAGTAACACAAAGAAATAACATCAAACTGAATTAAAGCTGGAAGGTGGGAGAAAAAAAGAGCAAAGGGGAGCAAAGAACAAGAGAAAGGGCACAGAGATGGGATGACAATCAGAGCAAAGAGAGCTCATTTCACACACGCAAGTTCAAAGCTGATGGAGTTCGCGCTTGTTGCAATGGAGCGAAGGAACAGAGGGAGGGAGGGGAAGAAAAAAAAAAGACTTTGATTTCATTTGGCAGACTGAGACTCCATTTCACTCCCTCTATCAAAAAGGGCAAGAAGCATGGAGCACACGCTGCCACAAAATCAATACAGACATAAAGAGCAAGGAGACAGAGATAAAGAAAGTGATAGATGTGGAGAAAGTTTAAAATAAAAGTAGAGAGAGAGGGTGAGTAAATGCAACCAGAAGATGGAAGTATGGTAGATGGAATGATGTGGAAAGAGGTGACATTTCTCCACAGGAGCGCAGTCTGCGGGATGGACAGAGCCAAAGGATGTGTTTGAAGCCGATGGTTGGCTTAAGGAATAAAAAGGCACCTGATTGACTGTACTGATATCAGCTGCAGAAGGCTTGTCACATATACATCTGCAGGGCTTTACCTCCTGCGTTGCATGATAAGTGCACTTAAAAAGGAGTTTTGAGAAGCTTTTGATATTGTTGCTTTGGAACATTACAACCCTGAGCAGCTAAGTTTGCACAGCAGCAAACACTTGACAGCTAAGCAGAGCTTGGCTATGCTAAAGTGTTATTCCCCTATGAAACAAGGGAAACATCAGGTTTTAAAATAGACTAACTTCAAGTAGCTATACGTCGTTGTACTTGCATCCACAACAAGAATTTACAGGAATGCTAATTAAAAATTTAAAGGAATTATAGCTATTTGTTTCAAACATACCTAAGCCAATATCTGTTGTCATATTGTTCAAATATCAAAAATCTGTCTATTCAAGACTTCAAATGGTTTATATGGATTTTTTAAAATACCATTTCATCCCCAACTGTAAGTTGCAGTTTATGGACTTTTTTTCTTTGTAAAGAAGATATTCTTTACACTAAATCAGCAGAAAGGTAACTTTTTTCAAGTATATCAAAATATGTATATTTCTACATAATTATGATGTTGGCGGTCTTGTTTTGATTTGAAAAAAAAAAACAGGGCAAACCAAGAAGGCAGTCTAATATTCAACAGCTTCATATATGGTTGTAAATGTACAGCACAACTCCAAACTAAAGCAGCTTTTCATATCATTATGACATAAAGACAGACGATGTATTAACATTTATCTTGCCACAACTGAAACAAGTTCAGCAGTATTTAATTCTCTCTACCAGGCATTCATATAAACAAAAGGTTTTCCACCGGATTTGAGCACCTGTTGGCAGGAAACTGCTCCTTCCCCTGCCAGGAAAGGATTAGGTGAGGGCAGAAACTGGTGCAGGTGATAATGCCTGCCTCCCTGTTGTCGGTACTCTCACTCTTCCTGAAACTGTCTGGGGTTAGGGCTTTTTGAAGGCCCCTGAAGGGCTTCAACAACAAGTTCAGATAAACAGAGGACAAATCCCCCGAGAAAAAGAGAACTGTGTAAGACAACCATGGCAAAGTAACATGCTGTAGAAATTGAACTTTATATTTAACAGAAAATTTGGGACTAGGTGGTAAAGTACCCTGATGTTATAACAGTTGATGTGTCAAAACTGCTACATTTTTCCTCAGTTTTCTTCTTATATTTTAACTTCTTTTAATAAGACACCAGAGAATAACACACTATTATATAATTAAAAATGGCACACCATAATCTGGGCAATTGTATTATATACAATAATAGTATTATTGTTAATGCATTAAGGTAGAGATCCCCAAACCTTTTCCTGTGAGGGCCACATAACTTTTCCCTCATCTGGTGGGGGCCGGAGTCAGTTTGTAACAGAAAAAGTGTGATGATTGTAGGAATGCCTAAATGTAAAAAAATGTTGTTTTCCAGAAAGCACAATCAAATAACCCTCTCTGGGTTCTTCACAGAAAAAATCCAGGAAATAACACTATTTATTAAATAAATACCATATTTTCCGCACTATAAGCAGCAAGTCCAAAGTTGCTTTTTTTTAAACCAGTAAACATATAAGATATCTCTGCCGCTTCAGGTTTTCCACAACGATGGAAATGACTGGCAGATAATTAAAATCAATATCTAAGCAACCATTCCATCATGACTCTGTGTGACTTATTTCTAAAATATGACAGACAAGCCATTAAAAACTACCTGCAGATTAATTGCCCATCTTCTTTTGCCACATCATACAAATATTTGCTTTTTGTTTCAGAATCCAGAGTTAAAGCTTTCCGTAGTTATATGAAGCAACACAGTCAACAAATCAAGAAGTGTCTTCATTTCCTGAACGCTTGAATAAATCTCCCAGAAGGTTTGTAATGGTGTCACCTACTCCTGTTATTATTTCTTATTTATTACACTCCTGAACGAAGCGTTTCAAGTCCAAACTGGCTCCCCATCTGGCACAGAGGAACGATCCACTCCTATATGACAGAGTTGGAAGTCTCTGTGTGAGATATAGCCTGCAATTGTGCTGCAGCAGCTGTGGTGGCTTTTTATGACAATCTCTCTTCTATAAAGACGAGTGAATTAGCCAAGTTGGCAGCTGTGAAATTATGGACATATTTTTTCCTAAATATGAAAAAATTAGCAGCTGTTCTGGTTTCATGTCCTCTTTTTGGTTCCCTTGAATAATGTAGATCAGCTGATGGCAATAGCAGGACTTCAAAGGTTTTTTTATTAGATTTCTGTTTGAAAGACCAGAAGGTCTGGCATTCTGGAGCATCTGAGTGGCAAATAGAATTGGTCTAATTGATTTTTGCTGCCAACAATTAATTCTTTAAAACTGTTTTACAAAAATGGGTCCTTATTCATTTTTTAACTATACCACAGCAGAAAGGATTTGCAAGTTTAAAGAAATAAATTGTAATTGGTGCTTTCAGGATTTTATTCTATCAGGGCTATGTGTTTTCCCTGATGAATAAATCATTTAAAACTTGATAAAAGTGTCAGAAAACGCGTTTATTAAAAAAAGGTTCATTGGATGCTTTTAACAAAAGAAAGAAAAAGAATGAAGAATGAAGCTATTTGTCACAGTACAATTCAAATCCAAGACTTGTTGTTATTGAAGTAAAACCAAAAATACCAATTATATATTGTAATTATTTTCCATGTATGTAGCATTCTATTAAGAAGCCATCCATCATCCAACATCCTACATGGAATCAAGTGGAAAGCACTGAAAATGTTTGCAGAAGGTCAACCTCAAGTTACAGTTTCATGCAAGTAAGAAAACTGAGGGTAAATCGACCTTCTCCGCTGTTCATGCCCTTGAAGGTTGATTGATATGGATTAAAACCCATTACTCTAAGATGGAAAGCACATGAAAGTAGAGCTAGATAACAATAAGATAAAACTTGAAAGTGAAAAAAAATGTTATTGTTGAGAAAAATGCATCAGATGGTAAAAAAAATGAGAGGGGTAAGACAGGGACATCGAGAGGAGAAGCACAATTAGGCACATGCTGATAGGGAGGGAAAAAAAAGAGAAGCTGAGGTAAACAGACATGAAATGGTGCGGAGTGTGTCACATCTTGGTGGCGGAGAGATGAAAGGGAGCGGGACATTGCCAAAGATTGTGAGCGACAGCAGGAGAGAAGATGAAGACGTGTGAAGGCCGAACGGAAGCGAGAAGGCAAACGGCGCGAGATGAGGGGTGGAAATTGGCCACGGGACGCAGCATGCATATGTCCATGGGAGCCGAGATGAGCTTTTATACTCAAATCCAGCAGCATTAGGCAGCGTGTCTTTCAGCAGACACTGGAATGACACTAAACCGCACTCTGTAGGAAGCATCCATTCTAATCACTCCTCTTCTCTGCCAGCATGTTCAAAAACAACCTTCCAAAAAAATTATTCAAGGACATGAGTCCTCACACTCTATTACGCAAGCAATCTGGTGCATGACACCAGTGCAACAATAAGACAGTAGAAGATGAACTGTTATATGGGCAGAAATGTCACTTTTAACTTCATAAGACCACAAAAATATGTACAGACAGAACCCAACAACAACAGCATAAAAACACAAACCTATACAGTCTTTCACTGAAAGCTTTCTGGACAATGAAGAATGGATCATCACCTGAGCTACCGTTTAAATTTCCTCAAAAACCGACAGTGCGCCTTATAACCCGGTGCGCCTTATATATGGACCAATATTGAGCCACAACAGGTCTA
>CAEGAF010049060.1:0-51228 GCA_903067075.1 Micropoecilia bifurca
AACTGTTATTTGTGGCTTTTGTCTTGTTTTTTCTAAACTCATAAAAAATTACTCTCCGATCGGAGCCGTAAAAAAAAAACTCTCCGATCAGAGGCTGTTTAATTTATACACAGTTAGCGAATGGTGGATTTACAATGAGTAATAACTGCTATCTAACACTTCAATGCTGTTATTATTAAACTTACCTTTTATTATATCCTTAAGATTATGAGAATGTGGGAATTTTTCAGCTTGGATCCCAAGGCAAAATCACATCGGAAGTAAGGAGACCCAGCTTTAAGTTATGGCGGCCATTGTCTGACGTCACTGTGAAAAGGGTCAATTAAAGACACAAGTTCAAATCCATGCTGAGAGTGGAGCTCCTTCAATCAGGGCTCCTCCGCAGCTCTGATTGGCTAAGCAATGTAACGTGATCCTCTGATTGGCTAAGCAATGTAACGTGACCCTCTGATTGGCTAAGCAATGTAAAGTGATCCTCTGCAGCAAGTGATGGCAAAGCCAGGCGTCATCACGACTTTACACAAGTGTGTCTTTACCTCTGCGGCAGAAGCTCCACCGAACCCCTGGGGTTCAATCGAACCGGGTCTAACAAGAAGAGTTATACACCGTTAACCACCAGTATGAAACAATTTATAATCACAGTATTTGAGCAAACTACCTCTATTGTTGTTCTCATCTGAACAGAGCAAAATCCTCATTGCCACACTTGTAATAAAAAATTAACAACTCCTGCCCCTTTAATATTACACTATACACTCTGATTTGATGTTGTATCAACCTTTCAGATGACTGGTTCTACTCTGCATCCCTAGAATAAGAACCAAACATGGAAAAGCAGCATTCAATCGTTATGCTCATCTAATCTAAAATAAACTTGCAAAAAACTGCAATGCAGCTGAAACGCTGAGTTTTTTTTAACTTAAGGATTAAAGCCCATTTCATTTTTTTAGGGGTGCCTTTGATTGAGCACAGCTGCTTCTCTTGACCCGCTATAGGTTAATTTTGCTTCAAGAAAAATGTCAGCTGAAAAAGACTTTTGTTATGAACAATGTATGCAAAAAGGAGTAGGCCTGTCACCGAAGTTATTAAATCTTAAAATAGGATCTCAATGCAAAACATGTTGAAGCTGCACAGAAGCTAATGTCAGTGTCCACTGCTCACATGCTAGATGTCTATTAAAGGTCTTTGCATCGATCTGATCAAGTAATCTAATTAAAATAAATGTTCTTGAGCTCTTATATTTTTATTTTATAATTTAGCTGCAAAAAGGCTTTTTTGACCTTTCAAACCAATTCTCCAATTGGAGACAGCAGTTACAAATCAGTGATTTTATTGACCAAATCGCAGATGAAATGTGATTTTTCATGTTTTCCTTTGCAGAACCAGCTTGAAGGACAAAGAGATAAGGGCCTGCCTGAGCTGGCTCGCCCACTTCCATGCCCTCTTCCTGGGTGTGACCCCAGAGGGTCTGTGGCCGGTCGGCACCTACTGGCACCTGGAGACCCGGCCAGATGAGCTGGAAGCCATGGACGACGCCGAGCTCAAAGCGGCAGCGGGCCACATCGACAGGGTCCTCAACGAGTGTCACTTTAAAACCATCGTTCACGGAGACGCCAAGCTGGCCAACTTCTGCTTCTCAAAGAGCGGACTCCAAGTGGCCACCGTAGACTTTCAGTACGTCGGCGGCGGCTGTGGGATGAAAGATGTTGTGTATTTTCTCGGTAGCTGCATGGATGAGAGGGAATGTGACAAACGGGTACCGGGATTGTTGGACCACTATTTCGCAGAACTGAAGGCATTTGTTAATAAAGATGTGAACTTTAATGCTCTTGAGAAGGAGTGGAGAGAGATGTTTGCGTTCGCGTGGACGGATTTCCATCGTTTTCTCCTGGGATGGATGCCGGGACACTGGAAGATCAACCAGTATAGTAAGCAGTTGACCAGGGAGGTTCTGCACAAACTGAAGCAGTAATCAGAACTACAGATCATTTGGTGCCGTACTGTGAACTGTAATGTAAACAAGAAGATCCGACCCAAACAAGCCGGCTCATGCACTTTACTCTACTGTGTATTATCCAACACTCTGTTTGGTCAGCTGTGGATAATAAAGACTTAAAAAAATGCTAGTTTTCCAAAACAAATTAGTATCAAAAATAGCTTTTACACATTTTTAAAAAAGTTTTGTGATCCTTATATGTTTAAAAAGTTAAATCAAACATCAACTGTTTCACTTTGATTTTGACTATTTCTCCGGTTGTGATCAATCTCGGGAAATCTCAGGCTGTGTTTTGCCTTCTCTGATAGAAGCACAACACAGCCGAAGTGTACAAATCCTTTATTTCATTTTTTTTAATTAAGGTTTTTTCAGTCCAGTTCATCTTTAAAATGAGCAGCTGAAATAAATCACTCAAAGCCCCAAATTAATATCCTGTTCATGTCAGTTACGAATGCATAGACTTCAGACCAGAACTGTGTTTAGCAGAGTCTGCTCTGCCTTCGTTTATTCCTTTATGTGGGCCATGAGAGAACGTCACCAATCAACACTTACTTCCACCTGGAGACCAAAACGTCTCTGCTGCAAATCATGGATGATCAGGAGCTCAAAAGGACAATCATTGGTGTTGACTTTGAAAACACTAATAAGGTGTTTGCAAGTAATATTTGCAAGTACTCCTTGAAAATTAAGCTTTTACAGATACGTTTTTAGCTCCATCCACATCTGATTGAAGGATCATGGCTACAGTAAAACAAAACTATTATTCTGTGCAATGTTATTCTCAAATTGAAATGAAAAGTCCTTTAATTTTAGAGCTGCTTCCTCAAAGTTCGGTTTTCCTCTATGAATCTCTTTATTTCCATCTGCATTGCAGTGATGCATTCAGAGCTGAGATCAGTCTGAACGTTAACCGATTTCCTGTGTTCAGTATATTCCTCATCGTCTTCATGAGCAGCATCGCTTAGATCAAGTAATGCTGAAGCAGCAACTTGCTCTAAAATCTTTTCTCTCCTATAAAGCTTCCTTTTGCGACCTTGTGTGCCTCCAGTCGGCATGGTTACCTCATCCATCCCATCGCAGCACAGATTTATAGAAGGCGCCCAGCCTGGGTCGGCATCATCACACAGAGCAGAAGGTCAACCTAGGAGAAAACAAAGTTCAGCACAATATGTTTTAAAAACATTTTTAAATACGGCAGGAAAGATCTCCAGTAGCAGTCAATGTTGCAACAAATCTGAAGAAGACTTCTGATTCAAGACTTTTGCTGTATGACAATCTCAATTTCTAGCCACTCTACTGTGGGATGTCATTCACTTTAACATCTCCTGGATGATGTCATCAGGTGTTGCAAAGCACTGCTAATCCACGTCATTTGCTTTTGCTGCTCAAGTGTCAAATTTGAATGCAAAAAATTAGCAGAATTTTTCAAATATATTTAGCTTACTTTTCTCATATTTTGAACACTTTTATCAATTGAAATGTCTATAAAAAAATCTGAAATTACCAATCTTACATTTACACATTATTTCATTAAATCTAAATGTTAATATAAATATTAGATTTAAATATTTAATCTCTATCTTAATAAATTTCTGTCTAAATGTTAATAAAAACATTATACCTATATGTTAGATCTAACTGTAAATTTCCCATATTATTGATGAAAGTTAATTTCCCTAAACCATTTTCTACTTAAAAAAATAAATAAATAAAAATTCTTAATACTAATGCATTTCTTAAACAGGAAAAACATTGGCTGTAGTCTTGGCTTGTTTATTGTTGTCTCTAAGCAAAACTGTTTAGAAAAGGTTGAATGTTTTATTTGTTAAGTGTTAAAAAGAAGTTTGGTGGCATTTAGAGATAATAACATTTATGCACCTTGCAAAGGAAATTGTGTGTGCGCGCCTTTGTTTATAATACCTTGTGGGGACAATTTTCCTGACATATACTATGATGTGGGGACCAAAGCCTGGTTCCCCACAAGGGGAAAACCTGTTTTAGGGTCAGAGTTAGGACTAAGGTGTGCATTGAGTTTTGGTTAGGGTCAGGGTTAGGTATGTGATGGTTAGGGTTAGGGTAAGTTATGACGAAGTTATGACGAAAATAAGTAATTAAATTGTTTATAATATGATATAATATGATAACTAGATAGATATACACGCGTTGTCGTGGTTACAAAGTGCATTTAAAGCGGGTCTTCTGTCAACTAGCCGTATGCTGTCAGGATAGCATACATGCTGTGAGTAGCATGCCCGCGCATGCGCATTAAGAAGTCCGACCATTGGCGGAGTTGTCAGGTCAGCATACGCAACAGGTTATGACGAAAATAAGTCATTAAATTGTTTATAATATGACATATGATAACTAGATAGATATACACGCGTTGTCGTGGTTTCAAAGTGTATTTAAAGCGGGTCTTCTGTCAACTAGCCGTACGCTGTCAGGATAGCATACATGCTGTGAGTACGCATGCCCGCGCATGCGCATTAAGAAGTCCGACCGTTGGCGGAGTTGTCAGTTCAGCATACGCAACAAGTTATGACGAAAATAAGTCACTAAATTGTTTATAATATGATATAATATGATAACTAGATAGATATACACGCGCTGTCGTGGTTTCAAACTGTATTTAAAGCGGGATCCAGCTGCAGCTGCAGTTAACTGCAACACAAGCCGTGTAAAACTCATTAACCTACTTAACCGCTAAGTCAGGATGCCATATAACTGTTAATAACAAAGTGTATGATGATCTACGTCACGATTCTATGTCGCTGATTAAATAAAATCATATGGTAATGACAGCGTATACATGTCTGAGCAACGTAGTCATACGTTGTCAGGTATGCTGATCTGACAGAACACCTGTGACCGGAAGAGGCTCTTCACGGTCTCTCTGTCCTCGGTTTCCGCAGCCGACTTACAGCACATAAACTCAGCATTGGGCATCCATGAAGGATCACAGTTTCATTGGCGCTTTTCTGACTCGCGTGCGCTCCAACATGGCCAGCTAGGAAGCTCCTGACGTCACAATCAGCTGTTATGAAGGCGGTGGTCACGTGGGTTCCGCTCCCATAGGCGACATTATAACCACAAGGCAGGCGAGCCGAGACGAGAAGCGGGTGAGGACTCTGTTAAAGGAGGAAACAGGTACAGAAACGTATTTTTTTGAGTATATGTATAAAACTCGGACGGATAAATATGTTGTCAATGACGTAACGATGTTATACATGGCTAGTTAAACCGGCTAACAAGCTAGCAAGCTAACAGTAGCTTCATGAATAGGGTTTAAATAAAAACTCCCTTTAAAACTATCCGTTTGGCTTTTAAAAAGCGAGGTTTTAATTTGAACATGCCTAATTGTTTTGGTGGCTGTTATTACGTCCTCTGAGGGAAGATTAAATGCCAGTAAACATGGCAGGTGGCAGTAAGTGTCAATAGAAACCCTGAAGCTGCGCCTCAGTGGCATTTAGTTTCTGTTTTGACCTGTTTTTTGTATTTCTGCAAATAAAGAATCAAGTTTTATGAAATACAGAACAGCAGCTAACACATTTCAACATAGGTGTAAACTATAAACCTCTTGTGTGTTTTCTCCTGTTAGATTGCATAATATTAAGTAAAAATTTTAGGTTTTCACAATGTCATAAAACAGTAATAGCCTCTTTTAGTGGTTCCAAAATCTGTATTTTATGAAAGCAGGTGTTTTGATGATAAAGTAACTGTTAAGATTTAGCTATTGTTCAAAATCTTGCATGTATCATTTGAAAGTAAATTCCTTTTTCTGCACTTCCTTTTCTAAAACTAAACAGACAAACGACTAAGAAAGACTTAAGGAAAAAATTAACTATTTTGTTTTCTTTATAGTTTTTTTTATAAAGAACGATGTCCCAGAGCTTACCAAACAAATTATGTTCATTCATTTACATCTCAATTAACATGTGCAGTCAGTAAACACAGAACATTAAATATATTTTACCAATTTGTTTTACTTATTTTTTTAATCAGGCTACACAATGGCACAGTTGGTAGAGCTGTTGCCTTGCAGCAAGAAGGTTCTGGGTTCGATTCCTGGCCCGGGGTCTTTCTGCATGGAGTTTGAATGTTCTCCCTAACCTCAGCATTCTCATTCAAACTCTGCATTTCTCTAATTTTTCTTTCATTTTTGTTTATCTGAATTCTATTTTCAAAATGAAACCACATTTATTTATATAAAGGATCCCACATTTTTTTATCCTTGTCAGACTAGAACACGTTTTTCAGGATAGACAATATAGTTATGTGAAATTCATTTTTGCATTGGTTCAGTTCATGATTGTGTCATAAAAAAGTTTGTACTCATAAGTAGGATTTTGGGATCGCCTTCACCAGAGGATTTGGACAAATTTATCTTAAAGTCAAACTGCTATGAGTTAAACAGAGGGATTGGTTTCTGGTTAGCTCAGCCTTGTGGTTGGCCACATACAGATGGTTACTTCTTTTTTAAAATAATTTTGGAAAATAGCCAACAGTTTCCACGTACAAATAGGTTTTTCTTTCATTTGCTTTTTTCTTTGGCTGCGCGGAAGTGAGTCTGTGCTAGATAGATACCTGGAATATGTTTTGAAATCCAAACCAGTCTGCTAGTATAATTGAATCACCAAGCCACTGTACTCAAAACATCAATTTGATGGAGCTTTTTTGCCAGAAAAAGGTCCATCAAATTTTTTTTGTAATAAAAAAAAGCAAATCTTTCCAATTTCCTCTAGGCTCACTGAACTGCTGTTGGTTAACTCAAAGCTGCTAAAACATGTTTCAGGTTATTTCCAGTTAATTTCAGATGTGTTTGTCTTTACAGTTTTTTGCTACATTAGCTTCAGTTCAAACCACAAGAGGAGTGGCAGCATTTTTCATCAAGTATGTTCAAGTTTTAGTGTTCTGCTCAAAAGCAGACACTCTTATTTAGTTTGTAAAAACTATCTAACCTGCAGCAGCTCACAGAGCTTGTTTGGCTTTTAGTTGCTGGTACAGTAGCCAAACATGCATGTTAGTAATAGAAAATGACATTCTTGCAAAAATCAAGGGATCTGAAGCTCAACTGATTTCATAAACAGATATTTTTCTAAAACGAGTTTTAGTCTCATGTAATTCCTTATAAAGTTAATGCATGTAAGGATTTAAATCACAAACTTACAATTTTTTCACAGTATTTGATTGTTCTGCAAATTACCATTATGCTTATACTGCTCTCTAGTTTTATCTACTGTGTCCTGTCCTAAGAAAATGTAATTTAGCTTCTGTTGCTCAGCACCATTATTGCTATAAATGTTAGCAACCTGGAGGTGAACTGTCAACCTAATTTAAGATTCAATAAAATGTTGGGTTTCAAGCAGTGACTGAAACTTGTGGTCAAACTGACTGCATGGTGTGTTAATGACCCTGACGTTAGGCAACCTGAATCGAGCAAGCAAACATTTAATTTAGCAAATTATTGACCTGAGTTGTTTATCAAAAATAACTCAAATTTAAATTGTAACACCCTTCATCACTTCATCATATTATTAATGTTTTGTTTGTTTTGCAGCAATCAAAAAAGCTGGAGCAAATTTACTGGGGAAGATGGCAATGCGATCACAGAGGTGAGCAATGCTAGAACATTGTCTGAAGGTAACGCATTATGTGACAATATGAAATTTCATATCGGAGTTCAAAAAACATTTCTGATTCACCAAAAGAATAATTAGTCACACCATGAAAATAATATAAGTTGATAATGTTTTGAAACCTCAAAAATTGACAATATTGTTCTGAGTTTTGTGTTCAGACTATTTTCCCACTGTGGGTTTCATGAAAGAATAACCAATGATGCTGCTTTGT
This sequence comes from Micropoecilia bifurca, assembly GCA_903067075.1. Classification (NCBI taxonomy): domain Eukaryota; kingdom Metazoa; phylum Chordata; class Actinopteri; order Cyprinodontiformes; family Poeciliidae; genus Micropoecilia; species Micropoecilia bifurca. The sequence continues at coordinate 7,847 of CAEGAF010049060.1, forward strand.
TTTACAATAAGTTTTTGTCTTTTTGGATATGATTGTGTTTATTGATTAGCTTAACAGCTGCACTATTTAATGTAATTGGTGTAATGAATTAACCTGTTTAAGTTTTATTTATTTATTTTTATTAATCGTGTTTGTGTTTGACTGTTGAATCTTTATTTTGGTCTATTTTGCTGTTTTGCAATGTAGATAAATCAACATGAGAGTAATAAATTATGCTTACCATTTCACACATTTGTTTGTGGTTGAAATATATAATTTCTATTTTTATAATCTTATCTGTTGGTTACTTGACAAGTTTCTCTCAGCTGGAACTTCATAAGTATTTTTCTGAATCAAACTGACTTTGTAGTAACACTGAACATTTGAGCTCTTACATGTACCAGATACAATCTAGTTTTTCTGTAATTTCTGCATGTCTTACAGTGCTCTATATGATAATTTGACAACTGTTTGATTTTATGAATATTTTTTTGATATACGGATCACACAACCATGAGGAACATTTGCAGTTTTGTAGCTGTCCCACGGCTTCAGACCATTATTAATAAATTTAAGGGTGTTACTATACAAAAACAAACAGAAACACACATTTTGCAGATGCAGTTTGTCTATGAGCTGGGAAACTGCAGTGTTGTTTATTTAGTTGCCTCATTGTGCATCAGTCTGTGGGGGAACTGAAACCGGCTGCCTGTCCAACAATGTCTGATCAAACAAACAAAAGGGGATTATTGTGTGCGTGTGACTTCCATCCTGTTCCACTGTGATCTGTCCTCTTCCTCTGCCTCTGGCTTTGTCTCTGTGGTTGTTTTGCTGCCTGTCCTTTCTCACCTCTCAAATCATTTGGTTGTCTGCAGCATGATCAACCCTACAGCAGGATGAATGGCACGTAATGCATCTGGATTATCCGTCTTTTGGTCCCTCAGGCTCACCAATGCCTCACACTCCCTCCAAATCCTCTGCTTCTGACTCCGACGTGAGTAAAAATGTGTTAATAAAAACAGTCGGAAACCAGATCGATCTAAATGTTTTTCTGTGACGAAAGTATTTCACCTCACGGAAGATTTTCTTTTTAGACTTCTTACTTGGATTAATCCGTCTTCTTCATAACTGTAACTTACTTGTTTGGTTATATTATATGTTTATATGTTTTTGCAGAGTTCAGATGGCTGCAGCTCCTCCTCACCTGCCTCAAAGCCAAACCTGGACAGCCAATCAGCCGCCGCCTCCTCGTCTGTGTCTTCATCACCCTCGGGATCTTGCGATGAGTTGAGGCGCCGCAGTGGCCTTCCCTCCTACCATCCTCAGACAACCAGCGGAGTTCGTCACTAGTGAGCAGGTTTTGAGTGAAAACTGTAATATAAAGGGCTTAGTTTGTTGTTGCTGTTTTTGAAATCGTGAGAATAAAGTCTTAGATTTGCAAAATAGACACTAGAATACCAGAAGAAAGTCATAAAATTAAAAGTTTTTAATGAGAGCAAAGCGTCAATAGTTATCAAGATCTGATGTGACCATGTTACAACATTAAGTTTGTATTTGTAAAACCAAAGTATAACTTCACATGGGATGCTTAACATTTCTGATTACAAATTTTATTTATGAAGTAATAAAATTATTACTTCATTCTAGTAATATAATATTTCAGTTTATTCTCCTATATTACGACTTTTCTCATATTATTATGACTTTATTCTCAATGTTTTGACTTTTTGTAGTATAACTTTATTATTATTACTGATTTTGATAATATTGTGAATTTATTCTCTTAATATTCTGACTTTGTTCTTGTAATAAGAGTTTATTCATATTATGAAAACATCATGCTCATATTATTTTGGTAGTTTATTTCCGCTTACGTCTTTATTCTTGCAACACTACAATGTTTTTCTTGCAATACTGTGACTTTATTCCTGTAATACATTTTCTCTTAGCCTGACCCTAATACTCTGTGGTAAATATGAAACCCTGTAACTCACTCATACAATGAATTGGAAAAATAGTCCATAAAGTTTTGATTGCTAAAGTGGAATCAGAAGAGGAAAGTAATGGTTATTGGTCATACCTTCTCATTATTTTCTAAATGCCTATAAATTGTTGAACTAATTAAGTGGCATGAGCAGCATTTCTTTTCCTGGTTTTTTATGTTAATATTACCCTGCTTTATTAGCATAAATATTCCAAATTGACATAATTATAATACATTTGTCTGTTGAGAGATGAAAGCAGGTGATTGCTCGGGTCATCAGACATCGGCAGAACTAAATTCCTCTTTTTATAAGGTGACCTTTTAGTAAATAGTTTCTATTCAGCTTTTTTGTAAAAACCTCCTGAACTTCAAGAGGTACCAGACACAAACCCAGTCATTTGGGCCATATAATATACTTCAACAGCAGGAGATCCCAGGAGCAAACGGATTAGTTTGCAAAATAGAACATCTTGTTCTTTACAAGCCTGGAAACAGAACTGTAAAATATGTTTAGTTCAATAAACTTTACATTGAGGGAAAATTCTGGAAACACTCTGAAGCTTAAATACATTTTATACAAATGCTAATTTGTACTTTTTTCCTCTACTTTCTGTGCCTCAGTGTTACTATAATAACTAATAAATCTGTACTACTCCACAGCCCAGACGGAGCGCCTCTACAAGGCGGCCTTCCTGCCAACATGCCCATGCAGATGCTGTGGTGGCAGCAGATGTACGCTCGCCACTACTACATGCAATAGTAAGTGTGTAGCTACAGGTCACCTCTGCAAGCTTATAGGTCGAAAACAATTAATCAGTTTTGAAATAATCATCATCGAATAATTAACTAGAGTATACAGAATTAAACATACTATATACATTTTGCATTTAAGATGGGGGAAGTAAACTTCTATATATCAACACATTATTCTTTAACTACTGACGTTAAGTAGACAGGATTTATCTCTCCTGGGGGGTTTTTAGCGTTCATTGTTACAAATGATCAACTGTTCACTAAAGCAGTGCCATGTTATTGTATTCTAGGTGATAGTTTTTATGTCCTTTTCTTAAAAAGAAACTGAATTATTTGGGCATCTGAATTTTTATATATATTTCAATTATTGTATAAAATAAACTTAGAAAGTTAAATGAAAGTGTGCCTTTTTATTCCCCTGATTAATCGTTATTATCATAATCATAATCTTTAGCTGCAGCCCTGAAACCTTATCATGTGAACAAGTTTCCTTATGGGCATCTTCTCTTCCCTAATAGTTTTTTCTCCTTGCAGTCAGGCAGCAGTGGCTGCATCACAGCCTCCCAGGACTCCTCCTCCCTCCCCTCCTCCCTCATCCCCCCGTCAGCCCGCTCAGCCCAACGAAGCTGTGCAGCCTCCGCTGGGCCCAAACCCAGCCCAGGACCCTCTACAAGAGAACCTGCCTGCCAACCCGGTCCAGATGAACGCGCAGGGCGGCCCGGTGCTGAACGACGACGAGCTGAACCAGGACTGGCTGGACTGGTTGTACACGTTGTCGCGGGCTGGAGTTCTGCTGAGCATCGTTTACTTCTACTCCTCCTTCAGTCGCTTTGTCATGGTGGTCAGCGCCATGTTGCTCATCTATTTGTAAGTCACTCATACTTTCTGTATGCATTGTTAGGAAAATCGGGCCGAACAGATTCTCACAGAAACACCTAGAACAGTGGATCTGGATCTTAACCTTTTTTGAGGTACCGAACCCTCCAGTTTCATATGCGCATTCACCGAACCCAGCGGTTCAAACCCAGGTTAAGAACCGCTGGTCTAGAATCAGGTCAGAGCAGAGTTTAGAGCCGCCTGTTTTCTGTAATACCAGTTTTTCTTTAGATCCTTCATCTGTTTCATGTTCTTAACGACAATAATCCCACTCTGCTCATATTGAGGTCTGGATTCCTAATATCTGTTTTGCAATCACCTTATATAGAAATACAATCATAACATTGCCATTATGTGACGTATCTGGTACATTTTATACATGTTCATGCATCGTCTTGAAAATTAAGGAATTAGCTTTTAGCATTTTACCAATTCTGGATAAATGTGGAGGAAATCCTTTTCCGCCTGTTGTCCAAAGCTTAAGATGCCTTTTTTTTCTTCTTCTTTCTTGATAATTTTAGGTGTATTTTTATTTCATGGTTTCATGGTTATTCATTGTTTCAGGCACCAGGGTCAGTGGTTTCCCTTCAGACCAGAACAGCAGAACGTCAGAAGACAAAGGGCCAGAGCTCCTCCAAGAGAAGCGCAGAGGCAGCAGGACATGCAGGAAATTGTGAGTTTGAAGCATCATTTTCCAGTTTTCTGTGTTTCATTGCTTTTGAAAGTAAATGAAATGTTAAATTGTACTTTTTTTTTTTTTTGCAAAACCTCCAAACCCAAGAGATGAACTCCACCTCCAAATGTATTCGTATCTGTATCCCATCTATTTGTGTATATTTTTGTTTCTCTCAGCATTGTATTTCAAAATTGACTCTTCAGAAAATCCATATGTGAGGAAAAATAATTGATTTGATATCAGAAGATGCAAAAGAAACTCATGTGAGCGTAGTAGTTTATCTTATGTGCAAAGCTGCAGGTTTAGATCATTCAGCAACAAACTAGGTTCTTTTCACGTTTTTATTTATTACCTTAGAATTTATTAACATAAATGATTATTCAACAGGATCGAGTAAAAAACTATTGTTGCCTTGAAAACATGAGTACGTATGTGACACTGATTGTGTCCGTCTGTCCCAGGAGCGACTGATGGATGAGGGGATGGAGGACGACGACAGCGGCGAGGAAGGAGCAAGAGGCAACGAGGACCGGGTTCTGGTTCCGGCCCGGCCAGAGCCCAACATCCTCACCGTGGCCTGGGCCTTCATCAGCACCTTCTTCACCTCACTCATCCCCGACGTTCAGCCCCACCTGGCTAACTAGGAAGACGCTGCGCCCGCCTCCATCCTGTCAGCAGGTACCGCGCTACAGTTTTCCAAACCTTCATCTTCATTTGTAACACCCAGTTGAGTCTCCAAACAAAATGACTCGAGTCCGATTGGACGGTCGGTTGGTCCAGACGACGGGATCTGAGAGCAGATCCAGACTGTCACTACTGAAAGTGCAAAAATAAAGGAACTGAGAAATGAAAAAGAAAAAAAAAAAAAAACTGTCTGTGGGGTGAATGTCTCGGCTGCGATGGGAAAGATGATGGTGAGACGCAGATGGAAGCTGCGATGGACTCATGATGGTGGATTATTTCCTTTTATTTGAGACATGTGACTGGACATGTGACTGATTTAAAGATGACGTCAGAGAATCTCCCGAGAATGAGAGGGAGTTAAAAAAAAAACTGTAAAACATCTTCATATGCACACAGGGTGCATACAGAGATTGCAGCAACTGAAGCTCAATTTTTCACACTTTATTATCTATTTACATGTGTAAATATATTCAACTATAATTCCAGTGTGTATTCTTTTTGAATAAAGTTCTGCCTGCATACAAAAGTCAACTTGATTACCCTGTGTAGTTCTTTAGTTGTCCTACAGATGGCAGCATCCTCACACAAATGTCTTTGGTGCTTTTAGGAAGCCGAGTGCTTTAGCCTTTGTCTTGGCTATAATTTCCTAATTATTTAAGATTTTTTCATAATTATGTTGTGTAAAATGACATTCGATGAAGAAGACAGAACCTCAAAATAATTAATGAATGTTTTGTTTAAAGAATGTTAAGAAAGACAAGACAGAACAGATACACAAAAAAGAAAGGAAGAAAAAGTCAAAATTGTAACTAAGAATCATCATTAGAAAATGAGCATCTCCTTCTAGCTGGTACATGATATTTAGAAGGTTTATGTTTAATTCAGTTGATGAACTGAAATCCATTTTAAATACTTCATTCTGTATAATAAACTGCATAGGTTTCACTACTTAAATAAATTATGGAAGTAATTCAACTTGTTTTAATTCAAGGTACACTTGCACAAAAATACATCTTCATAGTAGGAAGGTTAGCAGAATCCTACATTTAAAGCAGGATTCAGCATCGGGTTTTCTGGCACAAAGTGTTTTGCATTTGGGCAAAAAGGTCAGTTTTAGTCTCAACTGATCCAGAAAATCTTCCTCCACTTTGTTCGTATTTGGCTTGTAGAAAACTGAACAGAGAGGAGTTTTTGTTGTTCTTTGAAAAGCGTCTGATGGACACAGGAATGACCAGAAAAAACATGTTTCTTCTTACTCTTCTTCCATAACGTTGTGGAGCTTTCCTGATTTCTGCTTGCTTGTCTTTTTTATCTTTGCTCAATTGTGAGCATTAGATCATTCCTGTCTGTTTGCTTGTTTTGGATGAGCTTTGATGATGTTGGTTAATGAGCTCATCCTACCTCCAAACGTCAGTCAGAGCAGGTTTGACTTGAACTTCCAAACTTGAACTTGAAGTTTCTGTGACACCATCCTCACTGGGGATGGTGTGGAAGCAGACAGCGATGCACTTCAGAGTCCTCCAAACCCCCTCTAATCAAATGACCATGGATTTTCCTGTACTTGGTCGCAGAAGGCCCAATTAATTATGCATGACACAGGCTTGACGGCCATTTGATTTTGTTACATGCGCCCCCTCTGAGCCGCCGATCCAATCAGGCTAGAACCCGTCCCTCCTCCTCCTCTACATGCCTTAGGGTGGGTGACTGTTAGACTCCCCTTATCAGAGGTAGAGATTTCTTTAAGAGGGTGTTTGGGACCTTGTAGGACATTTCATCATCATAATAAGTCCTTGTTATGCAGTCGACTCACTCCTGTTTCTCTGCTATCAGGCCTTGTTGTCTTTGGAGGGGCCGCAGTTGGGCTGGACACCTGCCACCGCGCAGAGAGGAGGAGATGGGCTGAGTTTATTAGGGGACCTGAGAGGAGAGATGGAGGGCGACACCTGTGCAGATGGGATGGTGATGCGTCGCAGCAGTAAAAGTGACCCCTATAGGTCTATCTGCACTTTATATTCCAGCTGTAGCCCCATGTGTATATATATATCACTGTAGTGATTATCTCAGCAGATAATATCGAATGTTGTGTTTTAGTCAATCTTTTAGATGAAAATTATTAATTATTTCTGCTGTAATTAGGGCTGAAACAATTCATCAGATTAATCATGATGAATTGATTACTGAAATGATTGTCAACTAATTTAGTAATCGATTAATCGTTGAGTATGCAGACTGAAAAACAACAAATTCAGAGCAATAATTAAGCCAAACTTTATAAAATATATATACATTTTGCATTTAAGATGAAGACACATTTGTCTGTATGTTTTAGCTACTATCATATTTCTTATTTGTATTATTTTCCCTGCTGGTTTTATGAGAGCATTCAAATATAATGAAATGCAGTCACTGTGTGTGGTTTAGTGATGTATACCACACACTTTTTTATGTAACAGACAAACTGAAGAGCCCTATTTTAAATGGGTAGATCTATGTTTTTCATGCATTTGTCAGGATATTGTTGCTGTGCCTTGCAGTCACTCTCACACATTTACCTAACAAAGTCTGCAAAGAAGTAATAAGTAGTTTTAGTTAAAATATCTTGATTAAGTTCCTATGACCCAGCCCTTACATGTTTATATGTGCATGCACCACCATTTTGAAAGATTTTATATTTATACAGTTGCTTAGAAAATGAGTTTCTATCTCCAAATAGAAACTCCAAAATGAGTTTCCTATCTCCAAATAAAATTGTCAATGTCAAACAAATAAAATTTTATTTTATTTGGAGACAGGAAGAAAATTTTAAACATTTTATAAAGGCAGTAGACTCAAATGTTCATGTCAAGGACTTTTACTTTACTAAATTCATGTTGTAACAATAAATGTAAGAGGAAATTCTGCTTTGGTCTCAATGTCAAAGTAAATTTGGCAAAAAATCATCCCCATTTGAAATGGGACCAGTTTAGTAAATGAAGTTAAATTAGCTTGAGCTCCGACAGGAAGCCTTGTCTTCTCCTTTTTGTCCTCGGATCATTTTACTTTCAATGTGAATCTCCCCGCAAACGATTTTCCATTGTTTGCCAACAGGTTTCACGTTTCACCACAAGCATTTCCGTGTCTGTGTCCTTTGTCCTGCCCCAAGCAGTTTGTGGCCTGTTTGTTAAAAGCACTTTATCGCTAAATTTGACTTGGCACATCTTGTCAGGAGAGATGGCAGCTGATGAGACTCCTGACCTGCAGATAAAACATCCATTAAGTGGCTTGTCTGGGACTATTCGGTGCTCTTAACCTATTAGCATATTGTTAGCCATTTCCAAGATGGTGCAGCGGCGGATATACAGTCCTGCAGCCAGTCACCACACAATAAAGAACCACCTCTTACTCTGCCACTGCGCTAAATGTCGTCTCCGACGTTGTAGTGCTTGCCGGCCGTCCTGCTCCAGATGATTCAAATGACCGCTAAAAGCCTTAGGGAAGGGGAAAAAAGGGCCAAAATGCAAAATTGATGGAAATGACATTAGATTCAGCTCATGCTCCTCACTGTGTAAATTATACCCCAAAATGGACTCTCTGGCCCAACTGTTGGCTCCAATTTGCTTGGCCATACCTCATGGTGGCTTGTCTTGCCCTTCCCTTCTCCCTTTAATCCAATCAGAGCCACACTGGATGTTATTTATTTGTTTATTTATTTATTTTCAAAGGATGTAACCGATTCTTATCAGGGCAGAAGTAGTGGCTTCTTCCTGGTGAAACGGTGACTAACGTCCCGCCATCGATCCGTCAGTTCGTCTGCGGTGGCGGCTGATGGCTCTGGTGATAGACGGCTCCGTGTGTTTATATGTATGGGTGTTTGCCCTGAAGTCAATAATGTACATGCGGGCATATTTATCAACATGCGGCACTTTATCTTTTGTTTGGTTTTGCACGTCATGTGTTTCTGTCTCTTGTGATGAGCAGAGACCTACGCTGTGCATCAGGCAGTTAGAAGTGTTGCTGTGCAGCCAGAGAGTTGATGGTTTAAATGTTTTCACTCTCCCTGTGCTTTTGGTGTTTTCCACGTCTCCAACGTATCTTTAGGTGTGAAAGGAGAGACCTCTCTTGGGAGTAGCTAATATCTAGTCTACAGTATCCAAACAGCCAGATCAGAGAATGGATGGACTGAAGTTTTTACATTATTTACTGTCACAAGTGTAGGATTATGGTTGTGCTTTGGTTTTATTGCTTTTGCAACAGGCTAATCTACAGCTCTTGAAAAGTGGAAAAGTCTGGAATTTGGATATGGAACAAGAATAATGTTTGTAGATGATAAAATATTTATGGCACCAAAACTAACAAATTCTATAATTCTGAGGGACATTTGAGTTTTATTTTTGTGTTAAATTGTCCTGGTAAATGGTAAATGCCTAATTGGTGCCATTTAAAATGCTCTTTTCTAGTTTAGACATAGAAATGGACCAAAAATGAACACATGAATCAGAAAGTCTGGGTGTCCAAAAGTATAGATGTTTTATAGATATTTGTAGGAATTTGATCATTTCATAATATGAATTTTTCTTGTTGTGTTTTACTCACAATGGATGGGATCTTAAATCACATTGGAGGATTTTTGAGCCCATGCACCCTGTATGCCAAAGCATCCCAATTAGATTTCTATCCATGCTTTGACTAGACCTTTATTTGTAGAGCCTTTAAGAGGTGGACCCACAATTGTGCATTGGCTCATAACTCAAGAAGATGATGCAAAGGCTTTCTCATTCCAAAATATATTTAAAGGAACGCCAGTTAAAGAACTGCAAGATTTGTTGATTTCTGTCTGTTGACAAGACGCCACTTAATTGTAATCTGGGTATTTTTCATATGGTCATTTACTGAATATTAGGCTACAAAAGACTCATTATACTTATGAAGCATAGAGAACATTTAATTGCTATTAATATTAATGGACTCCATGTAATTACCCCATCATTTTACTATTTATTTTGACAAATTATTACTTCTTAATTGACATTTTAATTAAAGGGTTAATTTCATAATTTTGAATTTTTAAAGAATTTTTCATTTCATTTGTTTTTTTTTTACACTAAAACATTCCTGAATTGCAGAATTGAAACGTAGTGGAAGCGTAAATTGTGCTCATGTTAGCAGCTATTCATCAATGGCGAAAAAATCCTTAATCTGATGCTTTGTAAGTTTTTCTTTTAATTTCTTCAAATATTTAGGCCAAAGGGTGTAGGACGTAATCACAAAGCCCAATATATTATTTTCATTTATGTTTCCGCTTATGAAACTTTCCTCGTTGAAATGTTTTCAATAAATTGACTTTTCAAAATACTCAATAGTATTTCATCCCTATTTATTTTATTTTCCTAGATATTTTAATTTCCTAAATTTATCCAGGAGAAAAAATGATTTAAAAAAAAACAGGAAATGTTTTGATTGTGATTCATTTATATATATTTCTCATGGTTTACAAATAACTTTAAATGTGATACAGCACATTACAGATTCTTTCCACAGATCAAAATAAATATATTGCACTTAAAAATCAGTAAAACAAAAACTTATTGGGGTCAGATTATGCCAGACAAAACATAAAGAAAAACAAAAGCAATTGTCTTCAATAAAAAAAAATAAAAACCCAAAGGTATTTACGCGTAAACTGGAAAAAAAAATTAAACTCAGTTCAAGCTGGACGTCAGAGAAAGACGCCTTTGAAAAAGAAAGTCTTCTGCAAACCAAGAAGATCAAATCGAACGTCCATAAACGGCTTGTGGATGTGAAAAGGTTGCACAGGTCATTGTACAGCATTTGTTTTCCTGGCTCTCTTGAAACATTTCTGAATAATCTGACTTTCATGCAGCAACAGACTATTGTTAGAAGTAACACCGTCCATTATTTTCAGAAAAAGCTGAAAACTAAATCCTCATTGGTAATTGTTCCCGCACCATTTCAGCCTTTTGCAAGAGGGAACAAAAACCTCCATGGACTAAAAATCAAAATATTCCAGAATATTTTGGTGTATTACCAGGGCAGATTTGCAAATCTGGTCTCTCTCTCTCTCCCTGTCTCTCTCTCTCTCTCTCTCTCTCTTTTAAATAAATACCAAAGCAGTGAGTTACATGTCCGCTCTTCATGCTTCCACATTTCTCCTCTCCCTGTGCTTTTAAATCAGGACACAGAGTCATTACTTCAAGGTGTAAACGTTGAATCAACTCAACCTGCTGCATATCACCTGCAGGTAGTTTTAGCCCATCTGAAGATTTCAGAGACCTTCACCAAATCTCTGCAAAACCTGACCCAATTCAAACCATTAAATTGGGTCGTCCGCTCTTTAATTGACTCCATTTCAACCAGTTGATGTTGCTGTTTTTCTTCTCGTATGTTTTTATTATTACTTCTGACTGCTTGCCTGGAAGCAACTTTTAAATGTTTCCGTCTTAAGAAGACTGTAGGAGCATTAAGATCAGATACGATTTACTTTTTTGATTTAATTCCTTTGGCCTAGACTCTGAGCTCTGCACCGAAACAGGATGAGATACGTTCTTATATTCTTTCTCAGCTCTGTTGTAGAGGAAGGTTTTTGAAATAAGGAGAGATTCAGCTTTGTTGCCATCATTAATTAAATTTTATGCTAATGGTGTGAAGTCGACATGAGCCAGAATGCAATTCTCATGGTATTTATGAAACATAAAAAATGTAATTTGTGGAGCTATTCGCTTGTGTAGAGCCTGCAGTTTGCTGCTAAATGGTTTAAATCAGCATTAGCTTAATAAGTGTGGTGGGTGACACTTTTATTTCCTTTCTTGTAAGCATGGCTGAGATATAAGGTAGCCATCCCTCAGCCAGCTGACCAGCAGTGTGTAGCAACAAGTGAGAGGGGGTCAGTGCTGATTACCCTCCAAACAGTGGGAGGAAACTCAAACATCTGCACTTTCTCTGGAATCTCCTTGAAATGATTTTGAACCATTTTGAACTGAAAACAAAAACAGTTTTGACAAATTGGTCTCATCCTTCGCCAGATTGTGTGTAATATGTCTAAAATACAAGTCTTGGAGAAAGTTACTACCCTCCAGCTTTGACGACACAGTCTGCTCTCACAGCCTGGGTTAAAAGCAGGTTTGTAATTCCTGGTGTGACCAGGCCTTTAAAACAAAAACATTTTGCTCTTTTACACAGGACGTCCTTCATCTCATGTTAAAACATACAAAGTTAAGCAATGTGTGTGTCTACTGCGGTCAGCATGCGTTCTAGGATTCTTTTTTTTAATAATTTACAGTGAGAAACCTCTGAGTAAGTGGATCCCAGAGTGTCGTCGTTATTCTGAACTGTACATATGGCTGGCTCTCCTAACACAGAGGAGCTAAGATGGCTGCTCGTTCCATCCGCCCTCCCTCCGTCATTTTTAGGAATCGCACCCTTTCGGAGTTTTGCTGCCATTTTAAAAACATTTAGAAAGTGTACTTTGTATTCGAGGGCTGAAATAAAACATGCATGCACGCATTTTTGTCTTGCTTTTGCTTTGCAATGAAGTCGTCAGTCTTTTCCTACATCGGAGCTGTTCTGAGGAGTCAGATCCTGAGAGAGGAGCACAGTCTGCCTCAGTTCAACGTGCAGATTCCTCTTCATTCCCACTCGCTGCAGGTGAATTATTTACAACCGGAGGGACAGGTGCAAGCCAGATGAGGGAGTGATGAGGATTAATGGTCTGCACCCTTTCAGAGGTCAGACCGAGTTCTGGCCCTCTGCTCTGTGGAGTCATACAAAGGGCGTCATGACTGTGGAGGAATGGCGGAGTCCCTGGATGGCAGCGTAGGGCCCCTGCTGAAAGTAGTGGTGGTAGCGGGGCATGTGGAAGGAAGGGAAGGACGGCCCGCTGCCCTGCATGGTTCCAGCCAGAGCGCTGGGCGTCAGCGGCATGCCTAGCCGGCTGTACGGGGGCAGGGAGCCCTGGATGGGGTGGGGTAAGGAGGCGGCTCCGGCGCCCATGGCTGACAGGGTCTGAGGATGCTGGAAACCCGTGAAGCCTGAGGTGGTGGTAACCCAGGAGCTCAGGGAGAGGTTGTCTGAGGCCGTAAACGCTGATCCTGCAGGATAGAGATAAACCATGGGCTGATCAGATTAGTTATAGGTGAAGTAATTATGCTTCCTTGGGCAGGTTAGGATGAGCGAAACAAAACCTTTCACACTGGCCTCTTGTCACTTTTAACCAGAATCAGCTGCTGCTGAACACAAAACCCAAACCCAACGTTTACACTTGCATGTGTAAACGAGCTCAGCTTTAAGGCACTGACTCCGGTCTCAGATTAAAGATTCCCCAAATTCTTGGAAAGATTTTGCTTGACAATCCTGTCGGTCCCCGTTGCTGGTGCACATTTTCCATTCACACAATTTTCTATGAATATCCTGTAATATTTTCTCAATAACCACATTTTAAGAGTCATTAACTAGGGGATTTTTATCTGTGAGCCATAATCATTAAAATAAAAAAAGAAATTAAAGGCTTTTCTTTAAAAATATTTAAAGATTACTAAGTCAGAGTTGCACATAAAAAGCATCACTCTATGTGTGATATATATGATTCACTCAGTGAACTGAGTGGCTGTTTTCAGAGCGCTGACCTCTGGTGTGTGTGCCGTGTCCGTCCTCGCTCAGGTTCTCCTCGTCGCCAGCGTAGGTTCTGATGGGCGACCGGGCGTACGAGTGCTTGTGGATCAGATTCTCAACACTTTCCCTGCAGCAAAAGCCAAAGAGAGAGCCCCAAAGTAAATCTCTTTGTTTCTTTTGTTTCATCATTGGTGACACCCGGTGCTAGATTACTAGGTCAGAGTTACACAGTAATATCCAGCTTTGATTTCAACACGCACTGACCCTTGCTTTTTCTACATAAAATACATAAATGCAATGGGAAAGATTTCAATTCTCGCCACAATTGTATGACATCTTTTCCATGACAACCTTAAAAAGAGACAAATAATTTAGCAAAGTTTTCTTATCTGCACAAGTAGATTTTAACAGCGGCGATTTCTGAGTCACTTTTGTCCTCTTTTTCTAATTTGGCCATAAAAAATGATAAAGACACATAAAACAAAATAAATGTGGCATAAATGATCAAGAACAGACCCATATCTCACTGACCTCCCTTTTCCTACTGGACTTTTATCACAACAAGGATCAAATCAAATCTTCTTTAATTAGAGTTGTCAACATATTTTGATAATGAGTCGTCAATCATCAGATGAAATGTCTGTTTTTATCCAGAATATAAAAACTTTTGGTATGATAAATCCATAAGCTAGCTATGACGGCGTGTCGGGGCTATTGCTGATGGAAAAGGAAAAAAATAAAACAGGAGTAACTTTCTGCCAAAAAAAAACTAGAAAAAATCTCTTAAAAAATGAGTAAGCAACATTTTCCACGTTTTGTTTGTTTTAGAGACACAAAATCAGAGTTCCCAAACTTGATGCCGTCAGTGATAAACCTGCAGTCGATTTTATTATATTTGGGGATAGTAAGAAAATTTTAAACATTTTATCAAACTTCCATGTCTTATATGAGCAAAGGCATTAGACTCAAATGTTCATGTCAAGGACATGTCAACATTTTTCTGAAGAAATTGTGGATATTTCAGTTTTAAAAGTTAAAAATTTGCTAGAAAAAAAATCAAACTTCTGGGGGAAAATGTCGATGGTCCAAAATCTACCAGTTTTAAAAAGAATTAAGGAAATACTGACTTAAAATAAGTGCCTATGTCTTGGTGAAAAGTTTTTTGCAAGTTAGTTCAGTCTTATTTCAAGTGTTCTAACATTTTATCACTAGAACCTATAGAGCAAAGACAAGATTTTGTGTTTTTTGCAGCGTATGAAATAACTCAAGAGGTCTGAATATTTTTCCAATGAACTGTTTATGTGGCGTCACTCAGTAAAATCAGCTCTTTCGTCGCTATGAGTGTTTCTAGGTTGTGTATTTACTTTGTTTTCCAGCTGGTGTGTGTGGATTCAGGCACATGTGTGTCATGTATGTGTTCACAGTCCCACAAACTGCATTAGCTCATTTGAGACTTGTCAGGGAGCCGTTCTAAACCGCAGTGACAGACATTGCTGGGGGAGGCGGTGTGTGTCCATGTGTGTGCATCATCAGACCAATGCGTCCACATTAGCGGCGTCCCTCCTCAGCCCCGCCCCTCTGGAGCCCCAAACCCTCCAATTAGGTTAGGAAAGTGCAATATCTGTCAGCAGAGGAGTACAAATGTGTGTGTTTTTATCAGTGTTGGGCCCCCGCGGCGCAGAAGCCAAAGCAAACTCCCACAGTGCATGGAGGAAGGAGGCGGGGCATGCTGGTTTCAATCAGTCACTGCAGCCAATTGAATTACAGTGTGTTTTAGTGCAGTGGCCGACTCCAGACTAATGTGATTTCTGCAGCTCCCGAAGACCAATTGATCAGGTCTAATTCACAGCCCTCACAAAGAGAAAGACGGAGGAGTAGCAGGGGGAGGAAGGGTCGTCTGGACGCGTTCGGCCGTCTCTGTTTGGGATCTTTGATTGAGGGAAATGGGCAGATGGCTTGATTTTGTCAGCTGATTTTGGCCACAGCGCCGGAATCGGGAATTACGAGAAGTTTGTGTTTTGGCTGCGTCTGCTGAAATCCGCAGCAACGCAGCGGTTATTAGTTTCTGCGTTTGTCTGGGAATTCTGTGCATTATTGGGGTGAAAACCAAAATAAGGAAAAGAAAGAAAGTAGCAGAAGATAACAAGATGCAGAAGGAAATGTGAAGATGGACAAAACAATGTTTTGACTAAAAGTGCCTTTCATTGGCACAAACTTAAAGAATGTAGAAATTTGAGTTGAGAAACAGATGAGAAGTTTATTTTAAAAGTGAATTATTAACTCGCCTTATGTTTCTCATTTTAACAGTGACATGTGAACTTTATGCAGACAATGCAGTAATGTGCTAAGACACCAGAGCACTTAGTATTTGTATACTAAATGACCCAGTGCTTCATCAAAAATGAACTATTGCTCGATAGTAAAAATACATTTTTCAGGTATTTTTAAATTAGGAACTTTAACAAACAACACATTTAAAGTTGAAGTTGAATTTCTAAGGCACCAAAACTCACATCAATTATATTTAACAAATAAGTTTTAAACATTTTCAGCTACATGCCACACTAAGCAGCAAGAATCTTTCCTCATTTCAGAAGAATGTGGATAAATGGTCCCTTCAGTAATAAAGTCAATATGCAATCAAATGATTAACCTAATCAATAAGAAGTATCATTGTTCTTATACATAATTCAACTCATCCATAATTTACTGGCATGATTGTCATACATTAGAAAAGATAAGTTATTGATATTTCAATGTTTAATTGATTTCTTTTAGTTTTCTTATATTTAATTTAAAAAAATTAAAATGTCTGCAGTAGATGCCCTCTGTGTTAATAATATCCACATTTAGCCAAAGAAGATTGCACCCATTTTTAATACTTTACACACTTTTAATTAGCTCAAACTTTTCATATTTGTGCAAAACTACTTGTGTACATTTCCACGTCATGCAGACTTTATTTTATTGTTGATATGGTTTTACTGTACTTGTTTAGTAAAAGCTTATTTATTTTTGCAAATCCAGCCAGGGACATTAGCTTTGAATTATTAAATTGCTATATTTTTTTTATGGAAACCATTATATGTACTCTGTGTCCACTGTGTTTAGCTGCATTGTTTCAGGTAAATAAGTATATAAATCAAATAACATTATTTGTTTCATTTAATTTTATTATAAGACTCAAGCTAAAAAGAAAAACACAAGAAATTACCCATTTGTAAAAGCAGATCATTACAAACTGTAAGGAAAGAGAAACAAAGATTGCAATGAGGAAAAGAGGAGAAAAAATTCACAAATGGCAAAAAGAGAAAAGAGCGATTACAATTATGAAGAAGAAAAACTAAACAGACTAAATAAATCACTGAATAAAAAGAACAAAAATCCTCAACAATGAAGTGAACATGAATTAAGGGAAAAAGTGAAAAATATGGTGTAAACTTGGATGATCAGCATGAAAGAAATATTTAGAAGAGTGAAGTGAAGGAACACAGAAAAGAGGACGATGTAAAAGAAACAGGAAAGATCCTGATGAATAAAATCTTGTGTGTCTTATGAGAGGCCAACAGACAGTGCTGGGCCCAGAATCCCCTGTACCTCTCCATGTCCGTCAGCCGCGACGAATCCCTGAAACCTTTGGCGAACGGGTTGCTGTCGATCTTCAGCTTGGTTATCTGGGAAAACACACACCAGCAGAAAACATGTTAGACACGTCAGTTTCTCTTCTCTTTTCTTTTTTCACTCCTTGGTGTCTGAACTTAACATTTTTTAGTGCCAGATTAATTAATATTTGGCAAAATATGTTTAGTGAACACAATTCTTTGTAAAAAATAAATAAAAATAAGTAATTTGTCCTGGTTTCTATTTTATAAAACCTTTCTACAACATGTAGCATTAAATTGAAACCTTTTTTGCTCAGAATACTGCTAGTTTTATTCATAAAATTAAGAACACTTTACAACGCTTTAAAACTGTATATTATAGACACATAAAGTATGCTTCCATATTTTAATGGAAACATTGAGTTCAAGATAATCTGCAAGGTGCAGGACGGCAAAAAAATAAAACACAATGAAAAGCAAGTTTTTATGCTGCATACAACAGAATAAACTCAAATTGATAAATTATTTTAAAGTATGTTTTCATACTTTATTGTGGTTCCAAATATCATTTTCACTTGATAAATTAATGAGACAAATCTTAAGCCTGGTCATTTTGAGAACAAGTACCCCGAACTGCTCACCAGGGGGCGCCAAAAATAAAAGTTTTTCACTGCCAACAGAACACAAGGCAAACAATCACACACACACACACTCACACACTTGAGGATGATTTAGAGAGACAAATTAACCTAATTTAATTAGGAGGAATTTAATTAGGAGGAATCTGGAGTACCCAGAGAGAAACCATGCAGGCTCAGGGAGAACAGGGGGAAAATGCAAACATGCAGAAAAATTCCAGGTTCGGACTCAAAGTCAGGACCTTCATGCTGCACAAGGCTGTAAGACTTTAATGATTCTTCCAGAAAACAAGATGCAGCATCTCGATATTTTGTTTGTATGTTTGATGTCTGTCATCTACCTTTATTGTGAGTTTGTGTATCACATATTATTGAGATTACAACATAGGGATAAATATCGATTTATGATCATCACTTTAAAATAGTCACCTTCTGGTTCAGATCACACTTTTGTTCTCAGTTTTCACATAACTCCTGTGCTGATAAGGATTATGTGATCAACTCAAACGCTCCTGAACGTCCAGATAAAAGACGACAATTTATTTCCTCACCAGCTGGTTCTGATAGGCTGTGACGGCGGTGAAAACCGTCTCGACGAACACGAAGGTGCGAAACTCCTCCGATTTGAGGTTGAGCAACGAGGCGGTGTGGTCCTTCTTCTTAATGATGTGAACTCGTGGCTGGTACTTGTGCATAGAGTTCAGGATGATCTGCAAACAGAGCAAAAATAAGATGCGATGAAAAGAAGGTATTTTATTCTGCAAACAGAATAAACTCAAAACCTGATAAATGATTTTCTTATTTTGCTTCAGAGAGGTTGGAGTTGACTGTTCCTGACTCGGCCCATCAGTCAGCCTCACATGTTGGACCACCGGACGTTACCCTTCGCTACTGTTTACACTAAATCACTCCCACCAACACTAACTGGACGACCTCCAGGTCCTTAACAGATGCAGCGCTGCCTTCTGTGCTAATTTGTTGTTGTTCCTGAGGACAACAGACAAACTGAAAGGCTTTGGTCTCTCAATACTTATACAAGGCAGAATAAAGAAAAATGACAAAAGAATAAAACTGCATGATTAAAACATGATTGTTCTCATTGAACAAAACCCAGTAAAGATGCTGGTTAATTCGTGTTTATTCTCCGTTTTCTTTCAATTTGATTTATAGTTTCCCAAATAGAGAAAATTTGAACCTTTGACAAAGAGACAAATCCTGATGATATGGTTTCTTAAAACATTATCTGTGGTCAGTAAAGTGTTGGACAAAATTGTCAAATTTTGCAAACAGTTTTCAAACTCTGCCGTTCAATTTGTCGTCAGTCCAGCTGAATAAAACTCATTCGCATATTTCCAACCTAATGACAAACAGCATATTTGGTATTTTTATGGCCTTTCTGCTACTCAGAGCAACTATTACACTGAAACTCAAATCCTGCATTTATTATTATATATTTATTTTTGAAATATTGACTGGTTCTTTATGATTTTTTAACAGATTTATATTTATTAGGAGTCTTTGAGCAAGGTCGAGAGACATACTGAAGACTCTGGAGCTGCAGACTCCTGGCCTATTCGGTAAAAATAAAAGATATATATAACATGAAGACAAAGAATGGAAAGGGGAAACGCAAAAAAAGAGAATAATTTTGTTTTCCGCCTGCAAATCAGATCTAATTTATCCACTAATTCAGAGTACAACAAAAAAAAGCAAAACACTGAAATCTGATCATAAGGAATAAATGAAATAATCATATCAGCTACAAATAGATCACATTGTTACAAAAATACAGCTTAGCATATTTAAAAATTAATAAACAAATTGATTTAATTGTTGCGTGGATTTAATTTGCGCTGTCATAAATGTCTTATATCGATTTTTTTTAAATATTGCTTTTACTTTACGATTTTTAATCTTGAAGTAATAAGTAATACATTAATATTAAGACGGTATGATCAAATAAAACGGAATAAAAAAAGAAGCATTTTTCTTTTTTTGTTGGACACGAATGACTCCGTGAGGGTTTATGTACTTGTGCCTTGTGCATCCTAGCAACTATTTGTATGTTTTTGTCTGGATATGTTTGCTATTTTAATTTTTTTTTTACGGCTCCATAAAAACCTATTTGTTGTTAAAAACCTATTTGTTGTTAAAAACCTCTTTGTTTAACCTTGGGGGTAAAATAAAAGCTGCTCACATGTCCGTGCTGGTCCAGCTCGTTGTTCGTCAGCTTGACCTTCTCGAAGGAAACCATCTGCTTCATCAGCTGCTCTCCGGTGAACGGAGAGTCCGGATGGACGTACAACCTGCCGGAAGAGAGAACAACATCTCACATCTGATTGGCCGAGAGGCGTTCGAAGCGCAGCCGCCACGACCAATCAACGCGCCGGTCTCGATTGACTCTAATTGGCACTTATCAAAGGTTTCGACTGAATCCTATCGTGAGATAGAAATTCGTTTTAAAAAGATAAAATGTTTCGTTTTCTTGAAAAATTGCAGAATTTGATTTATGATATTGTGCTGATTATCGCCGTTTATGTTTTAAAAGTACTCTTTACATTCATACTATTTTTTTTTTTTCAGTAAGAACTGAAAGTGTCCAGAATCTGAATAATTATCCAGATCTTGAAATTATTTATACAACTCTGCAATTACACCTTAATTACATAAAAAATGGCTGAATGGTCGATTCTTTTTTCAATAGATAAAAGAAACGACCATGTTATTTTCCTTCTGAACAAGAACCAAACCTATGGTTGCTGCATGGAGACATAGCACAGATAATCGTCAAACTAAACAAAAATACATACATTTAGCATATAAACAACTTTAATTTGTTTATATGCTTTTAATGTTGTGGATAAAATATGTTAAATTAATATTGTCCGATTATTAGTATTATTATTTCCAGACGTCCCAATCAAAAATTTCACTGAGACTTACTGAGATTGATACTTTCATTTCGCCTCTAAGACTAACTTAAATAATATTTGTTTAAATCTTTGCATCTTCAATTTTAAAGAGCTAAAAACGTGACTTCGTTTTGCCAGTTATTCGACACCCGGACAGCTGGAGTGTGTTGGGTCTTTACCTGGCGGGCAGAGGCGGGTCGGCCTTACCGGCCACCAGCCAGGAGGACCGATGATAGGCGTAGCGGTACCGCTTGTTGTCCACCGGAACAATGTCCATCAGGACGATGTACTTGGAGTCCTGGTCCACTCCGGAAAAAGAGACCCGGATGGTAGGAAACATCCGCCTGCATGTGACATTTTATTTATTTATTTATTTGCAAAAATATGTAATTAAATTAACAAGAAATCCCGCTTTGCAACATAAAATATTATTTCAAACAAAATAAAATACAACGTTAATATTAAATTAGCATATATATTTTTAATATAAATAAAATAATAGAATAATTGAACATATACTGACACCAGAAAGGACAATAAAATAAGCAATCGCATGAAACACGACACAGAAGGCAGTTCGCAACAACTGAAAATTTAAGTAAAACAAATTTTGGACAAACAGCAGGAGAACTGAAATCAGATTTTTGAACGAGTGAAAAAATTACAACCAAAACTTATGTTAAAATCAAATTATGAGAACTATTTTAGATCCGCATGTAAGGCACTGTGGAGGAATCGACTTATAATAAAGCCATAGTGACATTTTCTCAGCTGTTTGAATTATGTTATTTAAGGAAGTTGCATATTCGCAGAGTAAAAATCCCTTCAGTTGCATCATGAAATTATGCAGAAAATTCGGAGTGATTTTCCTCCAAATAATTCGAGACAGCACTTTTACTGTTGATGAAATATTTTGTAACCTAAACCTCTGTCGTGTGTGACCCAACAAATTGGCAAGTGGTGACAACATGCAAGCCATATTGTTGTGCATTTTATTCCTCCGCACTCTCAGAAAAACAAAATCGAGAGTTGCGCATGGATTTTTGTCTTTATATATATAAAAAAAAATATTTATATATATATATTTTTTTATTTTGTATTCTGTGACATTTGATCTGATCGGAGTGATTACATCCGGTTTACCTTCCAGACTTGGTGATGATCATTTCCGTGCCGAGCTCGTGGAATTTGTCCCACAGCTCTTTGGTCTCCAGGCTGCAGCAGATCTTGGCCATCTCCTCGCTGGGGACGCCGGGGTTGGTGGGGATGAGCGGCTCCGTGCACGCGGCGGGCGGCGCGCTCCCGCTGAAGTCCGCGTGTCCGTCCAGGGACGACAGGTCAGCCAGAGCCTGCTGGCTGCACGACGATTTCTCCACAAATTGCTCTGGTTTCATCAGAAACGTGGATGCGTAAAAATGAAAAAGAAATGGAGAGTCACCGTGAGGATCGTCCTGATGTTATTTTAAAATTATTTGGTAAGAAAAAGAGATATAAACCATTTTAAAATTATAAAGGTATCAATACGAATTTATAAACTTAAATATACTCCAAAAATAAAACCGTGAACAATCTACAGAATTAAAACAAATAAACAAACAAACAGAAAAAACAAATCCTTCATGTAATTTTCGATTTATATTATATTATATTATATTATATTAGATTAGATTAGATTAGATTAGATTAGATTAGATTAGATTATTTTTGATAATAAATAAGTCCACTAAGAACAATAAATAAAAAACAAAAACTGATTTCTGTGAAAACTACAAATCACTTTTAGGAAAAAATCTCCTTATTTTCGTCTGGAAAATTCCGAAGACTTCCTTTTGTCGCATACAATTATATATTGATGTATTCAAGGCCCTTGTATTTTCAGAAAATAAAATTATTATTTTATACTTTCCATCAGTAAATATTGGCGTCTTGAGTGCTGAAAAGCTAAAGGAGGTTCGTTGTAATCACAGGATTTCGTAATAAAAGAAGAAAATTAAATCAAAGCAGTAACTTTTCTCACTTTTTGGTGCTTCACTGTATAAAATCTTAAACTGTAATTATTTTCCTGAACAAACTCCAACAGATTTTAAACAGTAAATCTGGGTTTCTTCCCTTCTTACCCAGAGGTTTGATGGTGTTCTCCTCCGCCTCCTTGTCCTTGCTGGACTTTCCGCTGGACATCAGGGCGGCTATGGAAAACGCGTTGGCCCGGGACGAGAGCTGCGGCTTGGGGGAGGACGTGTACTCCATGTCGGTGTGTCAAAAGGCAAAAATATTCCCCTCTGGTAAAAATAAAAGCAGAAAACCTCCAGAAATACCGGCCGCTTTCTGCTCCAAGCGGCAGAAGGAAGTAAAGATTGAGGGAATTACGCGCAGTTTCTCCCAGATTTCAGGACTTTGTTGCGCACAGAGTTTACAGGCGCAGACAGGTTAACAACCAGCACTCAAAAAGACAGAAAAAAGGAGTTATTGCTGCCGATGTGGGGGTCTGGCTGGATTCATGGTGAAGGAAGAACACGGCTGACTCCGGGGGTTGTCAGACCTGAGGCCGGCGGCTCTTCGGGAGGCTCCGGTCTGCTCCGGTCCGGTCCAGCCTGCCCTTATTATCCCAGTCTGCCCTCCAATCGCTGCCTCTGGCTCCACGTCACGCTTCCACTGTCTCACAGCGGCCCTGAAAGCGAGCAGCCAATTAAATCACCTGCTACTGCCAGGCTTTCTGATTTTTTTGGTGTTTTTTTTAAGCCAAAGACAGACAGGGAGGCAGAGACAGAGAAGAGAGAGAGATTGGAAGTAATAATGTGAGAATTTTATGACTGCAGAGGCTGATGACAGATTGAAATGACTAATATATGCAGGAAAAATCCTTTGATGTCTTGGAAAATAAAAGAAAATCTGTATTAACCTTTCCTTAGATTTTATTTTCTCTCAGTTCTTTTAGATATCAAGCCAGACTGTTGAGTGAAAGAAGAAACTGAAACTGAATTGTAGAATAAAAATCTCACTCATGTGTTAAATGGTTTGAATAATTGTTTTTATTATTTCTTGTGAATTTTCAGAAATTTAAAGGTACGTTTAATATCATTTGTGCAACAATCTGTCCACATTTTAAATTGTAAATATTGTGATGATTTGATTGATGATTTTAGGTAAATGTTTCAGAAAAATACTTCTGATGTACACACTTATCAAACTTTTCATAACACGATTGTTATTTACATGTTTTGCACAAAAATTTAGACTTAGCATAATAAATTTAAATTATTTTTTAAAAATATTTTTGGCAGAAATATCTACATAAACAATCTGATTTAACCTGTAGTTTTCATGTGTTATTTGTTCTTTTATTAATTATATACTGCTGTAGTTAAGCTACATGCAGCAGCAGTTTACTGTTTGGTTTCTTGAAGGCGAAAGTATAAAATATTTCAGGTTTGTGTCACATCTTTCATGCACAAGAAATAAAAAAGAAAATATCCTAAAGTCGAGAAGAAGTGTAAGTGATGCCTGGAACAATGTAATCCAATAGATCGGTCAGAATAGCTGATATGTGATAAATAACTAAAAGTGTGAGGCTTTACTTTGAGGCTGCAACAAACAAAACTGTATTTCCAGCAATGATTTAGGAAAGTCAGCTGTTTCTGAATTTTGAACAAACATGGATCCTTTTTGCAGATCTTTTCTGGTGAAGTGAGAACACTGCAAGTTCCCCATTAACTCTGATAAAGTCATGGTGTGAGGTAATTTCTGACCCACATGCAGGACAAGATAAACAGTTTTGAATAGACCAGCAGGCAGAGGACTTGGGAGTGAAGCTTTGGAGGAAACTGAGGTCTCAGATGGAACAACACTTTGACAAATCTGGGAAATCTTCTCTTGGATCCTTGTTTGTCCTTCAAGCTCCCTTTTGCTCTGTGGTGGATTAGGAGAGTGGAAAGGGCGTGGCCGGGGCAGGGGGCGTGGCCGGGGCAGGGGGCGTGGTCTGACAACAGGGCCTGGTTCGGAAAACCCCGCTGTCCAGACCACGCCCCCCGCCCAGACATCGCCCCCTATCCAGGCCACGCCCACTATACAGGCCACGCCCCCTGTCCAGGCCACGCCCCGTAGGTGGACGATCTGCAACTCAAGTAAAAATAAAAACAGTCAGCACACTCCAAATTATAATAAATAACTGAGAAATCTGGTTTGAGCAAAGTTTAGTTTAATTCTGCTAGTAATTAGGTATTTTTGATGAAATGTAGAAAAAAAATCTAATCTCCCAGATATTTTTATTTCCTTGTAGATCCCTTCTGGAACATTTTATGTCGTCTCCGTTTTGGTGGGTGTTAGATTGATTCCCATCCAGGTCATTTGAGAAATCAATGGTCTACGAAACTTTGACTCATAGATGAAAACAACATTCCTTGTGTGATCTACTGCTAAATAACACAATTTATTCCCATTCCAGATATTATAAAACTTGCTGTTGATATTAGTTCATTTGACTCACATGAGCTAACAAAAGCTAATAAGAGTCATTTTTTAAAATGGCTTGTATTGTTACTGGGTTGTAATTTTGTTTTGTTTTATCAAAACAACCACCGCCTCCAGAGCGTGCATATAGGCCGGTTACTGAGAGACTGAAAGCCACTGTGTGGTTTGGGCAGGTTGTAAAAAGTTGGGTTGCTTTTCACACAGTTGGCAGGTTTTTGGATAGTTGAGGGGAAAATTATTTTGAATTAGTTGCCATTGTGTGGCAGCCATCAGCAGATTGCTGCGCTATTGCCCTAATTTTATTAGTTTATTTATTTTGAAAAGTCTATAATCTGTCAAACCTCACATCATCAATGATTAATCATCAGTTAATCAAGTGTCACTTTTTAGTAGGGCTGTAAAACAGAAATCTCAGTGCCAAGTCATAATTTAAAAAGACAGCACCACAAATCGGATCGATCCAAAATATTGATAATATTGATACCAAGACAATATCAGTATTGGATCAATATGAGCCTGGTAAGATTGATACTTTAGTTTCAGATTCATGTTTTGAAATTTGATCCTGTTTTTGAATTGCGGTTTCTCAACTCTACCTCAAGAAAACATATTGTCTCAAATAATATTTCTTGATTACTCAGGGAAGGTGAATTCAAATCTTGTTAATATGTCATAAAAGCGTTTTTGTAGATATTGATAGACTTTGTCCAAATTCTATCCTAGATTTGAACAAAACAATTTAAAGGAAAATCATAAAAACATCTACAGATCAGAAGTTTCATGACAAACCTACATAAAAAAATACAAAATTGTATTAATATTGATGATATAGGTCCTGTATTTACTTAGTATCATATTGAAAATATGCAGAATCGCATACATTAACTTCTGACAGTCACTGACTTTAGTCACTATCAATCAAACAATCAAATTTTATTTGTATAGCACATTTCAGCAGCAAGGCATTTCAAAGTGCTTTACACAATTTAAAATAAAAATAAAAACAGAGACAGAGATGTTGAAAAAGATTAAAAAAGATAAAAACATTATTTTTTGTATCTTACAAGGATTCTCAAACCTAAGACATTAAGACCCATAATTTAGCGATAAGCAACTCTGAACAGGTGGGTTTTAAGTTGAGATTTAAAGGCACTCAGTGTTTCAGCTGTTTTACAGTTTTCTGGAAGTTTATTCCAAATTTGTGGTGCATAGAAGCTGAATGCTGCTTCTCCTCGTTTGGTTCTGGTTCTGAGGATGCAGAACTGAGGAGACAAAACTGGTGTTATGTCTCTATCTTCCTGTTTTTTTCTAATAAAAAGGAAACCTAACACAAGATTTCCCCCTTTGTCAAGCAAAACCATGTAAATGTTCTTTTGAAGCAGTCGATGCAATGCAAGCTGAGATTATTTCCAGAAGCACCTGGCACCTTGTTCCCAAAGCAGTAACCTCTGTGTTGCCTGTTCCTGTGTGTCCTCAAAGTCACCTTTTCTCCCCTCAGCGAAACGGCGGCTCACACCAGCAGCGAGCCAACGAGCCGCCAGGCAGCTAAACCTATTAGGGGAATCCTCAATGCAAATCTGCTGGTGCAGATATTTAATAAGAGACCTGCACTGGCAAATGAGATTATCGTACAATTGGCAGTGGATAATGTGCTAAAAGCTTTTCCACTTAGGCGTAACTCCTTACCGAATATTATTCACACTTTGAGGGGCCAGTGGAGCCTTAAAGAAGCATGAATGGATGGATGGATGGATGGATGGATGGATGGAGAGACAGATAGAGGGAGGGGGAGAGGGATGGACGGAAGGAAAGAAAGAAAGGAAAAAGGAAAAAAGAAAGAAAGGAAAAAGGGGGTAAAGAGGAAGAAAACATGGACAAAACAAAGGACAGAACAGGAAGGTAGAAGAAAGGAAGGAAGGATGGAAGAAAGAAAGGAAGGAAGGAAGAAAGAAAGAATGAAAGAATGAAAGAATGAAAAAAGAACAAAAGAAAGAAAGGAAGAAAGAAAGAAAGGAAGAAAGAAAGAAAGAAGGAAAGAAAGAAACAAAGAAAGAAAGAAAGAAAGAAGGAAAGAAAGAAAGAAAGAAAGAAGGAAAGAAAAATGAGACAGGAAGGAAAAAGGGACATAAGGAATGATAGAACAGAAAGAATGAAAGAAGATAGACAGACAGACAGACAGACAGACAGACAGACAGACAGACAGATAGATAGATAGATAGATAGATAGATAGATAGATAGATAGATAGATAGATAGATAGATAGATAGATAGATAGATAACAGGATGTCCCAGCAGCACTCAGCGATATGACAGGAACCCGACTGAGGGGATAAATCGCGTAAAGAGGTCAGCAGCAAATGACAGCCAATTCCCTGCAGAGTGGAATCTGAGGAAAAATAATCGCCTTGTGATCGAATTAAATCCTGGGACATTTGAGCCACAATAATGAAATGGCTGTTTGTTGTGACCCGGCCCTCTCACCCTCCTGACAGATTTCTTCTTTTCATTCATTTTACTAGATTACAGGGCAGGCGGCAGGAATATGTTTAATATATTTGCAAGCATTTGTTTTGTCCATGTAAATCCCCATTATCGCCGCTGCTTCTGCATATTACATGTTGGTGTTCACCTGCAGGGCCGAGGGGACGCAGGAGGGCAGCACCTCACACACCTGACTTATGTCGCTCCAGTTAATGTCCGCCATTTATGGATGTTACTTAAAAATAATCCCTGCAGATATAAGGAATTATCTAGAAATGATCAGAGAACCTGTTGAAGATTATTGAAGAAAACACATCTTCAATTTTTTCCCAGTAAAGCATTTTTATGAGAATTTAGAAAGTAAAACAACACTGCAGGAAGTCTGTTTCAGCACATATCCACAAATGTGTGAGAAAATAGTTGCCTTTTTCTGCTCTGGTATCTTAGCCCAAAGGTAAAGCATTAAAATGCTTTTTCTAGAGTGGTGACAGACTAAAATAGAGACTTTTGGAAACAATGAGTTCTCTTCCTGATTGGCTCTTATCAGTCACTTTGTGTCATCATGCTCCTATCACGTGTTCGCAGCCAATCTTCAGCTTCCTGGTAAAAACAATAAATCTGAAAACTCCTCTTTAAAAGGATGAATTATTGTCCCAGAGGTCTATCTTAATGAGTAATGATGTTTAGAGTACCTTGCGAAAGTACTGGACTCATCTCTCATTTCTTTTGTCCTGCTTCCAGATAACCAGAGTTTGTTGGTATCGTTTGAGTAACATTTTCTAGGCTTTCTTGAATGATTATCTGTGGTGTTCCCCTTTTCCTGTTCATTTTTAGTGTTTTTAGTTGGTGAAACCTCTGGTCATTAACTTTATTGGCATAAAAATGTCCCAAAATTAAAGAGATGAAAATTAAATGATATACAATAATAGTTATTTGGTGGGAAGTTTCACCGTTTTTTAAAGGAAAGGACTTTCAGAAATTATTCGCCATTTTTGAATGTTGACATTGATTTTGATTTCTCCACTTTGCTAAAAAATAAGAGAAACAGAAATAGAAAGACTTTTTTATATTCAGGGAGGAATTAAAGATTTACTCTGTATTTTATATTAGCAACATTTTGATATTTTATGCAGAAAAGAGCAGCAGAAACATTTTCTTCCAAAGAAAAGCTTGATTTTTGCACAGACATAAGATTTTCTCACAGCCTTACTGAGGATTTTAAATCTGGAATTAAAATCTGAATGTGTTATTACCTAAGAATATTTGAAAATGAAAATCTGTCTCATTCAGAAAACGTCTGAGAAATAAAATGGTGGTTTAGGATCATATAAGCACAGGAGGGTTTCTTAAAACTTTACATCTTATCAGCTTGAGCTTCTCTCACTTCTCTTAATGTCAAATCAAATCCTCAGCATCAATTATCCATCAACGGTTCTCGACTCTGGGAGAAACAGCAAAACAATGGTTCCAGATATTTATGCAGATCACCGTTAATGAGGTGAAATTGGAGCAGTAAGATTTAGCAGAGAGGTTTCCAGGATGTTTTCATTTTGTTTCAGCAGATTAGTTCAGGTCACTGACATTACAAAGCTTTGATCTGAAGCATGTCCTCACCAGCCCAGACGCTTATTCACCTGCTGTTGCCCAAAGCAGGTCTGCCCCAGCCCCCCCCCCCTCTCCCCCGCTACCCGAGGCATGCAGTGGTCAGCCTGTTGCCTCCGTTCATATGACTAATTAGACCAGCTTCACACTGCGCCTTTCCTTTTGATGCTGATCCCTGGTGCTAATTGCTGCGTCAGTCCCAGGCCACAGTCAGGTTAAGTTCAAATGCAGGACCACCGTTTCCAACATGGCCCCCCGGTTTCACTGCTCAACTATCCACCGTTTGTAATTTAAACTTATTCACAACTTTATTTCTGTCTTGCATTCCACAAACACATGGAAGAGTTTATACCTGTTTGAAGTGAAGGTTAACACACACGGTATGTATGCACATAAAATGACTTAAGCTTTAAAAGTATGCATATAAATATGATCAAGAAAAGGTTCTGGAAATTTTGATTACTGACTGAACCATAGAATGAAGAATTGGCTTAAATAAAACGTGACTGTCAACATTAAGACAGTCTGAAAGATCTCCAAGGGCAACAAGATTAGTACAGTATTGATGTAATGCGGAAAGTATTTTAAGATGTTCTGATGTGATTCATGGTCTTTTCTCTTTTTTTTCAAGCAGAACCAAACACGGACAAGCAGCTAAAAAGCAAATCCAAAATGTTTAACGATAAAAACTAAACTTACAAAACAAATAGAAAATCCAAAATCTGTGGTACAAAACAGGCAGCAGCAACAGGAGACATTCACAGCAACAGTTTTATTAAGTGGAGACAAGACGGTTGGTAAGAGGAGCATAAATATTGGTGGAAGGTGATTACAGTAGTGAGAAACAGGTGTGAGTGATTAACACTGTTGCATCAAAACCAGAAGAAGCTCTTAGTGATTAACTGAGAGAAATTAAACTCCACACCTTATCTACTGTTCATACACATCACAGATACTGAAATAACACAAGTGTTACTCAAAGATCACAGCAAAGGGCCAATTATATTACTCACTCTCATGCTGCATGATGCAGATACTCTGTCTGCACTTTTGAAGGTTTATTTTACTCCTTGCAATAAAAGCTTTTAACATCTTAAAAAGATAGAATCAAACCACCATTCTGATTAGTTCAGATAATATTTATTTTACTCCTTAGGAAAACTGATAGACTTTGTCTAGATCTAGGACATGGGAAGTTACCTATTTGTCAATATGTGTTGAAAAAGTAAAAAATAGATAAAAAGAAACAAAATTAATGTACTCTACTATAGCCAAAAGCATAAATTGAAATATTTCCACTTCCTTCATTTCTCAACCTCTAAAGTATGAGCTGAATACATTTTGTTTTGGAGAGATTGATGCACAGAATATAAAGTTTGTTGAAACAAAATATGCATAAAAATGATCTATTAAAGATTACACCATAGCCATTGCAGGCTTCTTCTGCTTTTCACAAAGCCTCAGGACTCTGGATACTTCCTGGATTTTCTCCATATCATCATACTCACCTGGATTGCTGTAATTCATGAGCAGAGGATCTGGACCTCCTTTCTGGAGCTCCAACTTGTGTCTGCTCCCCAAGTTATTGATCCACATTCCCTAAGCTACTGTAACCAACACCAAACCAGTAAAACATCAACCCTATTCATATACTGAAGTCCCCCAGGGCACCACCCAGTCTCAACAGCAAAAACTGAAGGCTAATTATTTAATTTTGTTTAAACAACATTTTATTTGACCTCCAACTCTTTCATGCGTTTGAGTCACAAACTTTTCTAGTCAAGACAAAATAAAAACCTATGCAAATAAGGAGAACTTTACCTGGTAGCTGTTCAGGTTATTAAAGTCTGATGTGTTTTCACTGTTTAAGCACTTTTCTTCGTAATAAGCCAAACAGAGCTGAGTCCTGGCTCTACATGTTAAATCCAGCTTGTCATATTATCTGGATTAGAAAGTTAAAGCCTCTGTTGAACACTGCTGCGGCTGCAGGATCACGTCTTTGACTCCTGGTTTGCACAACCAGTTTTCCCTTGACCTCACTCCCACCTTCACCCCTCCCTCTGCCTCCAGCTCTATTTTGCCCAAACTTAGTTGGATTACGCTGGGCCTTGGTGAAGGATAGGTCAGGTGAAATGAGGTGGGATGGGGGAGCAGGATGTGATGGATGAGCCACTGTGGACTCACAAAGACAAAGTCAAATCATTTGAAAAACTTTTTAAAAGTGGTTTTTGCTCTTTGTTTTGGTCAAATAAGAGCTAGTGCTGTTCCAGATTTGGAGTATGTTTTCTAATTGGCTCATAAAATGGTAGATAATTCATGCACCAAAAACATTAACACATAGATTTGCTCTATTAATTAAATATAATACAGTTGAAGGGACTTTTCTTTTGATGCCATTTCTGTCTGTCTCACCTTCTTGATGACACATTTTTTATGTTAAATAACTCAATGAAAAACCTTTATTGTGCAATTTTGAACATTTTCCCTTGTAAAAATCCATTAGTAAACACATTTTCTGTGATAGAAATTATGCTATTATAGTTTTGTCTCACACCTTTATGTCTTTTTCAGTTTTTCCAATCTTTTCAGTTTTGACTGAATGTGTCAGTCAAACCAGTGATACCAGTCAAATTATCCTCAGAATACAACAAAACTATGAGTTTTTTTAAAATTATTATCCTTTACAGTAATAATGCATTCCATAGCCAGGATGGAAAGAAAGGTGACATTTGTGCAGATTTTCTACACTCTTGCTCTAATTTCAACATGTGTTTTTTTTTCATCCAAATAATCTAAAATATTTTGTAAAGTAAGAGCTAAACTTTTTGCTCTATAATGGCTTGATTGACTTAATGTCTAATAGTTTATGTACATTTTCTTTTTGTTTTGTTCTATTTTTCAGGTCCCTTTGTTGCCTAACAAAGTTGCTTCATAATTTACAAAAGCAAAAATCTCAGGTTCCCTTGAGGCACAATTATTTTATTTCTATGATTGGTTTACGATAGTTTTCTTAAATCTATCGGAGAATGATGAAATAACAAGTTTATTTTTATTCATTTTAATTCTTCCATTTCTGGAATTACCCACTAGACACATCTGAAAAATGATGCAGCAGATTTTTCAAAATTGCATTAATGAGGATTATGATTGTTGTCCAGCTTCTATCTCTGTTATCAATCAAGTCAGGAAAACATTGATTCCCTGAGAAGTTCTTGGTTTTGAATTAATCAATTTATTAAACATGGCCTGCAGGTATTCCCTGCAAATTAACAGGAACATTTAATTTACATTCATCAAAATTAGAATTGTTGCTTTCGACAGAAACTAAGGTTGTAGTTATGGGTACTGATAGAGCAGAGCATTTGAAAAACGAACGTTTCGGAGTATTTTCTGATGTCTAGCCCTTTTTGTTTTGTGGAAATAACAGAGAATCAGTTGCTGATATACATCCATGAAGTCAGCTTTGTTTTTCTGACCCACTTTCAGTTTTAATCACTGAATTGCCTAAAAAGATTTTACAAAATCCCACACAATGTGTCGGATCCCACTCACTCTTCACCCGGCCTTCTGCTATCTCCGTCTCTACACAACTATTGAACATGGAGCTGCGGTCATACAAGTGTAACATGTTCAAATGGAAATGTTTGACTCCGCAAGGCTTGTGAATAATTGAAGAGCTATGTGGTTAAAAAAGGATTTGAATCAGCGACTGCAGGCTCTCCTCAGCGTTAGTTGTAGGAAGAGTGTGACAGACGTCGACATCGAGAGGTTAATAACACGCTTATGGTGACACGCAAATCCTTTTTGCAGCACAGCTTGGACAACTATGAGTTTTCGCAGCAGTGGTGCTAAAAGCTAACAGAGGGGCTTTAGAAACACAGCCCTGCGCCTGGTGCTTCGATCCCCCGCCCCTTTGTACATCTCTTAAAGGAGAGCTGTAATCATGTTGTGATTCTGCAGACCGAATCGACCTCCTCAAACCCTCCAGGGGAGCCGTTCCTGAGATGTGCCAAGAGTCACATTTCTAAATATGGCCAGAGTGAGGGGGGCGTCTTCCTAGCATGTTAGCCTGTGGACTTCACCTCTGTGTCCTTCCACCAGTTTGACCCCAACTTCAGAACTCCACACTTCACCTCCACAGATTTTCACTTTGGCAAGGAGAGAGAAGTTCATCTGCTCACAGGAACCTTCACACTAAAGCTTGACAAGTCAAGGTTACTGTGGAAGTTTTAGAGTAGAGGAAACGTCTTAATAAAGCATAGAATGACACATATTTGCTTTGCAAAACATGCATTTCCTTTGAATTTTTAGAAACTTTAGTACATTATAATAAGCCTAAATAGAGCCTATTATGCATAATTAATTGTATGCATGTTTTTATACTTCTATTTGGGTCTTTGAGTTTTTCAGCAATACGTTTTAGCTTTTGTTGTCTGGAAAATGAGGCGTTTCAAAAACCTCCTGAATGCTGAGTCACTATCATGGACACTTGACTGTTACCTGGCAACCCAGCCAAGCTCAGCTCGTCACCTAGCAACCCAAGCTGAGCTCTAGCACATTTGGTCAGCTGGTTTTTATGCTGTATGTACAATGGCTGCTGGAAAAGCCAAGAGTGTTCTTGTTGACTTACCATCCAGAAACACGGTGGCACAGTTGGTAACATTGTTGCCCTGCCGCAAATCCAATTGACAGAAATAGAAAAAAATAAAAATAATAAGCATACAACATTCATGATACAACCAGGATACAGATATAGGCTGGTGTGGTTTTATTTAGTCCTATCAGGTTCACGATTAAACCTTAAGTTTAGTTTTGTTATAAAAAGACGTACAGACCTTTATTCCCACCGCCTGACGTTAAATTAGAGTAAACTTCTCTACTACTTAGAATAACCAAAATTAGTTCTATTTGCTAAATGCCAGAAAACTTATTTTTTCTTAAATATCTTTTGTTTTTACTTTCTACAAATTCAGAAGTTTACATACATTTGACGAGTTTAAACTGTATGACCTGAATTAAACCTTTTGATTTTCTCTCTGCAAACTTAAAAACTATATTAAAAAGCATCTAAGAGTTATTATAGTCTCATCACAAACACTTAGTTGCAAGATTTTTTAAAAAGGAAGAACAATAATACACACAATCCTGCAGTCAGACTGCCTGTTTGGTCTGGCCTGCTGCTCTGACTGAATGCTGCTCAAAGTGGGATTAGCATCACTGCAAAAATAGCTGTGAGGAAACTGGAGGGGAGCCAAACACCCTCAAGAAAAGATCTTTTGTTGTCCAAGTGTTGTTATTGCTTGGTATTATGTTTGCTTAGTTGCACCATAATACACACACATAATCACAGAAGTTGACCCGTGTGCAAACACACGTACAGACATCCAGCATGAGCTACATCCTGTTTTAGCTGCAGTTTTCATGCAAGTATTATAGATCTGTTAATGATTTCCACAGTCACCTCTTGTCTCTGGAGAGTTTATGAAGTGTCATACAGAGTGATCACCTCGTCTTTTCTGTCCCGGTCAATATTATTGATCCACCAGCTTTTAATCCTCATGTTTATCCGCTTCAGGCACGTACATTATAGTTGAACTCTCCGAGTGTTAAAGATGCAAAGAGGCTTTGTTAGACAAGCGGTGCTGGTCAGATATTAATCCTCTCATATTGGACCATCTTTTAAATTTAGATCTGTCTGAAATTGTTTACTTTTATTTCTTTGATACCTGCATTTTGATTTGATAACTGGTCTTATTGAAACACATAGCTAATCGGTATTTCCAGGGCATAGAGATATCAATCAATCAATCAATCAATCAAATTTTATTTGTATAGCACATTTCAGCAGCAGGCATTTCAAAGTGCTTTACACAATTAAAATAAAAACCGTATGTGACATTAAAATAAACAGTATAGAAGAAAAAAAGAAACAGTGAGAAAGAGAATTAAAAAGAAATTAAAAATAAAGAAAAACAATTAAGAGATTTTTAAAAGAGCTTTAGTTAAAACGCTGTTTAACAAGGATTTTCAAACCCCAGAGTTTTAGTTAAAACGCTGTTTAAGAAGGATTCTCAAACTTCAGAGTTTTAGTCAAGTATGTCTAATGTTGAATGGAAAAAGTGTACATATGAGAAAAATTTCTAGTGAAATTTTTATTTTCATGTCTCTATTTAAAAAAAAGTCTGTGGTAGAAATTGCACAACTTAAATAAAAGACTAGATGTGATTCAAAAATGTTAAAGAATGCAATTTTACAAAAGAAAAGAAAAAATCTTCAACAACGACTCCAGATCTCCATCAGTGAAGGTAAATTTATGAGCATAACAAAAGAGAGGCCGAGATTCAAAGTGCTGAGGGGAAACTAAGGGGAAACCGACGGTCAGATGGGGGTTAGAGGAAGGTGGCCTCTTCCTCGTGCCTCAAGTCAAGCAGAAAATCTCAGCAAATTAGTTACCGCGACGACGGCTGGTCGGAGAGCTTTCATCCAACGCAGCAGGAGAGCCGCCATGGGATCGGGATAGGAAACACGGCCCCTAACAACATCTTCACTCACCCTTTCTCCACGCTGCTCCCCCTCCTGTTTAGTCACTCTCCAGCCATCCATTACTGTTTTCTGGCTCATCGTTCCCTCTGGCTCACTCCTAGCATTAGCACTCCTGGAAAGGTGTCACAGAAACTCCAAGCAGCTGCTAAGAACCGCGACAATCTCAAGAGAGTCCACTTGAATCTGTCTGTGCGTGAACTCACTTCTGACTAAAACAAATTCAGTTCCTTCATGAAGGTCGGCCTTTAAATTTTGATGAAACTGTTTGACAGACAAGTTAACTTCAGGGTTTATCTGCAGGATCTTTTTCTCTTGACCGTTAGGGCTTCAGGAACTACCTGAAGGGTTTCTAGATAATATAAAAATGACAGATATAAAAACTAAATTGTGATGTAAATATGTAATTATGGACCATCTGAAATAGATCAGGCATCTCAGATGCAATAAACCAACAATCATGTTACAAGTCAAGTGTATTTCTTTAATTTTAGTTACAAACTAATAAAACCAAGCCAAGGAAAAATCATTTACTTGCACACACACATAAATAAGAGTTTATTTTAGTAATTTTATTTTTTTATTTTCTAATGCCATCATCCTAAACCCCCCTAAAATCACACAGCTGGTATGTTTGAGTGAAATAACTAAAAAAAAAACAAGTTACTTGGAACATTAACAGCTTTTCTTAGCTCATGAATGAAACCAGTCTTATCCAGAAGTCATTTTAAATTTTCCACAATTTTTAACAGAGCTGCAACATCTTCAGAAGTAGCAAGTAAACACACCAAAATGACTTTGTCGTTATTTTCCTCTGATAATCAGAAGAAGAAGCTGTTCTGGATTGGGTGATGACGGATAGATGTGGCTGTAAACCTCTGTTTTTCTGTGACCTTTTCACCCAACTCTGCCTCCCTGATCTGCAGAACCAACATGGTTACTTGAAGGATGTCGAACGGCTGACTTTGTAACATCCACACGCAGCACAGCGTACGTGTTAGCGCTTCAAAATCTGGATGTTCGGGACAGATTTATGCAAACACAAAGATGCAGATGTAAACAGACTCCTGGTCTCCAGCGTTTCCAGGTGTTTGTGGATCCAGGGTCAGGACTCAGGGGGAGCGTGTGGGTCTGAGGATTAGTCCACAGGCCTGGACCTTCAGGCCTCCTGCTGTGACCTGCTGACCTCCTGTCATAGAAACCAGTTCTCTGATATAGCTTCTGCAGAAAAGCAGAGATATGGGGGTTTGATGTTGAGACTGAATGTTTGTACCACACCATCGTCTAATGCAGTACAATACAACACTGCAAAAACACAAACACTAAATTATTCTTGTACATTTAAAATCAGACAAAAATAACTGCCAACAAAATATAACAGCTTGCTTTAAGTCAGTAATTTCTTAATATTAACTTTTAAAAAATTAGTTCAACTGGCAGATTTTGTTTCTTACACCAAAAGTGTTTTGTTACAAGTAAACCAGTGCAACTAACTATTTTTTAAAAAAAATCAATGTTAAGGAATTATTTGCTTAAAACAAGCTCCTATCTTGCTGAAAAGCTACTTTTAAGTTAGCTTTGTCTTATTTCAAGTGTAGTAAAATATTTGCACAACAGACTAGACCACGATACTTGGTAAGAGTTTGTGTTTGGTGTTTCAGATTGATTAGGATTTATTGACAACATTCTGGAAGGTTTGGCTGTTACAGATAAAACTGCTTGGATTAATACTGATAAGCTAAGATTACAGTTTTGTAATTTTAACTGATCACCTTTAATGTTTAATCTAATTTTTTTTAAAACTTGAAATTCATCATGCTTCCTGCAAATATAATTTATTTGCATATGTTCTTAATGTTTTTCAGCCTTTGCACAAAGCTAAAAATGCCCTTCGTTGCTCTGCCTGCAAAGCAGACCTTCAGCAGTCAGTGTTTTCTGCCAGTTTGTAGATAAACTATCTGTGAGATTATAACAGCAGCCATTAGTGAGCCACGATTAGAAAACACTTTAAATTAGCAAACAAGTGAACATGACACCTCATCTTTTCTTTATCAGCAGCATTCTGGTCCTCAGGCTGACCTCGGCGCTTATTTTACTCTTTCTGCTGCTAGTTGCTTTTCAGTGTAAGAGCAAAAAGTGAAGAGCATCTTTATGGCTTCCTGCACATCTTCAAAAAAAAAAAATAACGAAATGAAAAAGTGTATCAAATATGAAACAAGGAATAAAAATTACATTACTTCAATTCCATCATCAAAGTCATGAAGCAAATATTCATCTAAAATATTGATCAATGTTCCACTTACTACTAATCAAAAGCAACTCTAGACAGGTGAGTCTAGTCTGAACGCCTCCTGACACAACTATAAGAACTGAACCCCCCAACCCCCCATACAAGAATAACATACGGACTGTCCTCACACTCATACATAATCTGTATATAGTCTGTATATAATCTGGAAATCCTATTTCCCATTATCTATCTTGTATTGTAAATCTTCTAATACACATACAATTCATTCATAACATTTCTGTATAATCTGTATATGTCCACATAGCTCCCATATTTTTTTTAATTTATATTATATTATTTTTATACTGAACCTTTTATTTTTATAACAACCTTTGTACACCTGTAAATACATATTTATACCCTGTA
Organism: Micropoecilia bifurca; assembly: GCA_903067075.1. Taxonomy (NCBI): domain Eukaryota; kingdom Metazoa; phylum Chordata; class Actinopteri; order Cyprinodontiformes; family Poeciliidae; genus Micropoecilia; species Micropoecilia bifurca. The sequence continues at coordinate 46,301 of CAEGAF010049060.1, forward strand.
TAGCACTTCTGGATAGATGCAAACTACATTTCGTTGCTTGTACAATGACAATAAAGTTGAATTCTATTCTATTCTATTCTATTTTAGTCTTGATTTAAAGGAACTCAGTCTTTCAGCATCTTTGCAGTTTTCTGGAAGTTTGTTCCAGATTAGAGGAGCATAAAAACTGATTGTTGCTTCTCCATGTCTGGTTTTGCTTCTCGGAATGCAGAGAAATCTGAGTAATTTCTAGAAACCTTTTGTTTGTATTCTACCTCAAATCACTTTATTCAGAATAATATAAATCAGTCCAGGTTCTTCTCTATTTTTTAAGCAGCACATAACTTGAAGTGGCCCTAATACAAACAAATTAGCAGTAAATAAACCTTAGATCACAAACTGTATTAATACAATTTTAGTAAAACGTTTCTGCACAGATCAATTATGGTTTGGACCTTTGATGTACAGATGATCAAACATCATCTGACACTCCTTAAAAACACTGCTTAGGCTTCATGTAAACTAAAGATATTATGATGCTAAAAATATTCAAAGCTCTTGCTACACAGTTAATATTTATTTCTAAAGGCACCGTTTTCAGTGTTCAGGTTGGATCATCTGCATAACCTAAGTTGTCTACATGTTATTTCTTTTAGTTTTGAGCAGCCTTGTCAGCAGCAGCAGCAGCAGCAGCTGAGTCTGGGTCTGGTGTTCTTGAAGGACTCGGCTCCTCTGCTTGTCTTATCAGAGCCGCTCTGAGTGATATGTAACGCTAACAGTGACGGCCTGCTGTCCTCTCACTCTTTCCCAGGGAGGAGGGGCGACTCAGGGCGTCTCAGTCACCCTGTGTCTGTGTGTTTGTGGGTATTTATGACACTAAAGGTGCACAAACATTAACTCAGATTAGAAACTTGTCTGCATTTGTCTGTGTGTCTGATCTGCTAACTGTGAGTTGCATTGGGTTTTTTATGCATTCTGAGATTTCTGGGATGGGTTCTGGAATAGGGTCAGAGTTATGACTCTGTTCTTTCTGTATTTGCACAAGGTGAGTGAGTTAAGATGCATTCATGGATCCCAGGGAGAAGGGGAGACACCTGGAGGGTGGATGTGTGATTTACAGACTCAGTGTTGTATTTCCCTTTAAAGTTTGTTTTTATGTCATCATAGTGATAGTACATAAATCTCATACAAGTGTGTTAACTTCATATTTTCAACTTTCACATGAGATGCAGGGGCAACAAGTGCAGATTGGCTTTTTGGGGGTTTAATAATAAAACAAAATAATCAATGTGAAATTTAAACTGCCAAATGAGATTATAACATGTTCTGCACATTTGGCAAAAATACGTTTTCACTGTTACATTTGAAGACAAATGTGACAAAATAAAACACAGAGTCCACTTTGTTTTATATCGACCGTTTAGAAGGAGCTGGTCTCAAATGGCAGAGAAGGTTTCAAGTTAACTTATTTACCCATCAGACTGCTTTAGAAACGCTTTTCTGATAAGACTTAACATCCCTCTCCCTGAGGATAAGTGATGTTGTTGTCATGACAACCTCAAAGCAGACGCACTTCCTCTTTTGGTCGGGTGATGTCATTTAGGACAGACGGGCCACTGCAGGACACAAGCCTGGGAACGGTGAGTTATCTGGATCTTTGGAGACATGGAGGACTTGGCTGATTGTACAGAGAGGTTGGCGATTTTGGGTGGGAGGGTTTGGGGGCCTGATAAGGGATCCAGAGACCCTGAGACGGGACCTACAGAGAGATGTCACCCTTTTCATTAACAATTGACAGGACAGACTGAGAGGATACAAGATTCTGATTACATCAGAGCCAGATTAACCTTCCAGGGAACTGAGAAATCTTTTGTTGGCCAGTCGACTAAAGCTAAGATAAATTTATCTAAATTATTCCAGAGGAAACTAGAAAGCAGCACAAAACTTGTCATCAAAGTCCTTTTTTAACTAAAAATTACACAAATGTAACAGTGTCAACATGTTAGCATTGTTAGTATCCTACCATGAGGCAATTTAACATTTTATTTTGTTTTGTTTTGATTGAAAAATTTCATGATAAGGTACTTAATCACATTGACAGAAAATTGATTGTGGTGGATTTAATGGCTTCAAAAGTTATAAAGAAATTTCTGGGATAATGAAAACTCTTTAATAGTGTTTAGATGCCTGTTGTGATCTGATTGTTCATATAATTGAGTTTAATTTTGTCTTTTTTTTGTTAAATGAAAGGTCTGTTGACAAAGAACACATCTTGCATTTTTTACTGTGGATCCCTTAATGGGGTTGAGAGGGTTGCTGGTTTTCTTAGAATGTGTCAAAATTGATTTTTTTAGGAATCAGATTAACTGAGCTGGATTATTTTTTTTGTTTGTGGAGTTGCATAAAACCTCAACAACATGTTGAAAAAGCTCAAACATACCATCAGCTGGATTATGCATTTCCAAGAACAAAACAAATTTATTAATTTTATCAAAATCTGTAAAAACACGACACAGTTTCTCAACAGAGAAAGTGCCCAAGCGTTGACATTGTCGCTTCTGTTATTAGATTTGGAATCAGAGGAGGAGATGATGCTGAGAAAGCAACAGTCATGCTGGAAGATATTTTTCTACAAATATGCATGTATTTCATATTTCCCACAAAAAATTGGTTCATGATAATTCTGATAATTCAATTTCTGTCTGAATTTAGAACTAGAAACTTGCCACAGTTTCTTGCACAAAGAAAATTAATGCCAGAAGTGAAGTTTGCATGGATTTATTTGTAGATACAAGTAAAGATGTAAGCAGATATTTAACTCTGCTGTGGAACTGCAGTTCTTTTTGTAAACACTCAGCTTGGGGTCTGCAGAGTTTAGCTATCAGCCTTCCTGCAGATGATAAACCTGTACAGGGCCTGTGAACAGCAGATCTGCAGTTTATCTCCCTGATAGGCCAGACTCCAGGAAACAAGTGTTGAGAACAGCATCTTATTCTGTCATCTCACACACACACCAACGTATACAGTAAATTTGGAAGCGACAGAGAGAAGCTGCTTGTGTTGAGAAACAAGGAGGCTGTTGATTGAAAGCAGAGCATCAAGATCTGTGGCTGCTCCAGGAAACCAGAAGATGGATAAAGAGGAAACGTACCAAATAATAAAAAAGACAAGAAGTTAAACAAGAGCAGACTGATATTATCTGTTAGAACTAAACCAGAAAGCTTCTTTTATCATTTATTTATCCAAATAAAATCCATATCTACCTGAAAACTAATGTATATTTAGGAGTAGAGAGGTGTAATTTTAATAATTAAAGTAAGTAGCCTACATGATATTTAAGCTAGAGCAAAATGTTTACGTTGGGTGAAGCAAACAACTTGATTATGGGTATATAAGCTTAAATATTCTCACATTTTACCCTTTTGTACCCTTTATGAAGGATATAAAAATATTTAAATATATTTATGCTGTATGTCTCAAGAAGAATAACACTTTTCTCATGCAACTCTGGAAAAAAAATGAATAAATTGATTTCTGAACTCGAGTTAAAACATCAGTATTGTTGTTAAAAATCAATCTGAACTTATTTTCTTTACATTAGTTGAGATCTGAAAACGCTGCATCTTTTTGTTATGTTGGCCATTCCTCATTTTCTGCAACTAAATGCTACATTTTTGCTTCGAGTTTCAGAGACATGTCAGTAGTTCAGAGAATAAGAGAACAAAAGTTCATGTTACTCAAACATGTAGCTATTAAAAATTTAAATCAGAGAAATTTATAATTTTAAGTGGTCCCTTAATTTTTTCCAGTGCTGTACATTTTATAAAGCTCAGCATTTTCCTAGAGGTTCTAATGCATTTTTTAGTAATTTTCTCCATGAAATGCAAGAACCATGTTTCTAAGATGATGTTATCAAGCAATACAATATGAATATACTTTATTTTAATCAGAATAACCACTTAAAGACTAAAACGGAGTTGGTTAATGAGACATAAAGCATAATAAAAAAAAACCCTAAAGTTGTTTGTGTCACTGATTAAAATGACTTGATTCATTTTTATTTTTATTTTATTGTTTATAGAGACAGATAGAGGAAACATGAATCAAGACAATCTAATGTATCACAGTGTTTATAGCCACAGATCATTTGCAGCAAAATGTTATTTTACAGCCAGAATTTGTCTATTGCTGCTCTGTCCCTCAGCAGAACATGTCAAAACAACATTAGATGATGATGTAGGAAGCAGAGGAAGTGAAGAGAGTCTGAAGTTACTTTGAGGAAACGGGGCAGATGTTTCCCACACTGTTGACAAAACCGTCTTCGTCATCCTGGAGGACCATCCCTCTCCTGCACCTCCATTTCTGCCCCGCTCAGCTCACAGGCTGCCCTCATGAGGAGCCAGCCAATAAAGATAAGTTTGACGGAGGAGCCAGCCAATAAAAGATAAGCCTCTCAGGAGCCAGCCAATAAAAGATAAGACCCGGGGGCATGTCTGCGACTTCCTCACTCATCTTCCTCTGGCAGATACAAGGCACCACTCTGATAAGTGTGGCGTCTCACTGGCATCCTCCAAGTACCCAAATATATAAAACAACTAACAGCTTCACAGTGTTGTATAAAGTACTGAAATCTCAGAGTCAAGTAAAAGTAAAGGTTCCTCTCCAAAATATGACTTTGGTAAAAGTCCAAGTCACTGACTGAAATGTTACTTGAGTTAAAGTCTTAAAGTATCTGAATTTTCTTGTACTTAAGTATGGAAATTACTGTGAAAATGTATGTACTAAAGTAATGTAATGAAAAGTGTAAGTAAAAAGTAAATCAAGGCAAATGCAGTTTGAATTACATTTGTTATATTTTGGTAAACTTATCAGATACAGTTAAAATAATGTACACAACCAAGTGCAGGCAAAATTAAACCTGCTAATAGATAAACCTGCAGGCATCATTT
>CAEGAF010049063.1:0-34974 GCA_903067075.1 Micropoecilia bifurca
ATATACACATCTGGCCACGATTCCTGCTTTATACTGGAAAAGGATCCCAGGATCAGAGGTCAGCAGCTCCTGTCTTCCGGTTTTAGTTGCATCCCTGCTCCAACACACCTGAACCAAATGAATAGTTAATGACCAGGCCTTTGCAAAATCTGCTGACATGCCAAGTGGAGAATTTTGCCTTTTGATTCAGGTGAGTTGGAGTAGGAATCCAGGATGGTGGCCCTTGAGGACTGGAGTTGCTGACCTTTACCCTACAGGGATTCTACTTTCTGACCTTAGAGTGGCTGAGGTCACCCAGAATGAACTGAGGATTGTGTGGGAGAAAAATATCTGGTTTATTATTATTATTGCTGGAAACTGAAAGATGGGAAGTTTACTTTACAAGCCACAGTTACTGTTTAAAATATGCGACGGTGCTCCGTGTCAAAGAAAGTCTAAAAATGATCAATTAATTTCAGATTTCGTTATTTAGTTCTATGATTTATGACATTTGCTTTACTTAAACTTTCCCTTTTGATTTGGACATGCCCAAATGATCATTTAAGAACAAATAGATATGTACATATATGTATTTTTTTATTTTTTTTTTGGTGAGCTTTGTCGTTCACCATGTCCTGAGTAGTTATTTTTCATCGTGATTCTTTAAATATAACGAGTGTTTCAAACCTGCTAAACTCTTAACGGCTGAGACTTTATGTAACAGTGATACCCACTGACAAACACACCCAGGAGATGACATGTTTAAGTGTAGTCTGCCAGAGGGAATGTACTTTGAAAATCAAAAGACATTAACCAATTACCCGCTGATCAGTAGCCACAGTAACACACGGGGATGAACTGGACTCGGAGCTCTGATGATGTGTGCCTCAAGGCCAGGAGCCAGGCTCGGAATACCGTTCCCGTCTCAGCGCCGGCCAATGGAAATGTGGGAGGTACCCCCCCAACACGCCGCTGCTCTCCAATGTGAAGTCTGTCGCCAGGCAGAACAGCCGGCGCGAGGAAATCTGAGGCGCAGATAAGGGGAGAGATGGAGTGAGATGAAACAGGAGGGGTGGGGGTGAGAAAGAGGAGAAGCGTCAGGAATAAAGAGGAGCTGGAAGAGTGGATGTGTTAGGCTGTGAAAAGCAGGTGTTGCAGTGGGTTGCAGTGAGCAGCAGGTAATCTCACCGAGATAAAGCAGCGGGCCCATAACTCCCCATGAGAGGTGGCACTGTAGTGTTGTCAGGGCTCGCCCCCCCCTCCCCCACCCTCTCCCACTCCTCCTCTGGATCTTTCTTTGAAATACTTTTACTTTTAAAAAAAAGAAAAAAAACCCCAGTAATGCTAGGAGAGGCTAGTCGGCGCATTCTGATGAGGTAGCCGAAGGAAGAAAGAAGGAGAGCAGCGTGACTTTCTGCTGTGCTCCTTCTCCACGTTTACCTGAACAGATCACAGCAGCACTGCAGCTGCTCTGCTCTGTAGTCATGAGAGTAAATATCAGCGCCGGGCTCAGAATATTGAAGTGATTGAAGCAGAAAGATGGGAACAATGAAAGAGAGAGAGAGAGAGAGAAAGGGAGAGTCAAAAAGAAAAAGAGGAGGAGACATCTAAGATATTACAGCTATCTGGGGGAGTATTTGAAGGAGCCGGCATTATGAGAGTGTAAATTACACTCTCTCCTTGTCCCCTTAGGCTGCTGGATGAATATAATCACCCACAGCAGCAAGCAACCAGACACACACACACACACACTGCTCTGTCTATAGACACTGGAATAATATTAGACTGCTGTTATGTGTGCTTGTGTTTGCCACTCTCGCAGAAGGCTTCAATCATGTATTGATCCTGCATCAGTTCTCCAGCCTGTTCTTTTCCACAATGATCTCAAATATTGACACATAACTAATTTGGTTAATTCAGGAGGCAATCAATAGTCACTTATGGAGCTTTTGCAACACATCTGGCAGTCTCAAGGGCGGTAAAGTAAAGGGGATTAGGACGCGATGTTACGACAATACTTTTTCTTTTGATTTAAGCCAAAGAGGCAGAACTGAATCAAAGTGGCGGTTCGCTGTCTGTCTGATTCTTCTACCAATCGCATCAGAAACTCCTGTATTTTATTGGTACATATTTCCTAAGTAGAAGAAAAACGATACACCTGAGACATTTCTTTTTCTTTTATACTTACCCTATCTTTAAAATGATGGAGGCACAAAGATTTTCAACACAAACCACAAACAACTTTTGTTTGTTTGATGTGCGTAACTTTTGGCAACCTGGTTAACTTTTGGTGAACTGCCTTTAATGTAGGGATGGGGATGTATCACATCGTTTGACATTTACCAGGTTTAATTTCTTACTATGATAAGAATTTTGAGTTAACGTTGTCATGATAAAAATTTATCATTGTTTATCATCAAATCCATATTGTTGGAATTGACAATACGGACAATCCCGACAATTGTCCGGGATTCTCCGAACAATATTATTATAATTCATAATAATATGAATTGTTATTCATATTAATAAGTGTTTAAGTGAGGTTACTATGTGCATCTTTAATGGCACAAATTACACTTCATTTTGACTAGTGTCCTAAAGAACAGTATTACAAATGTTTATAGAGGGGTATGTTTTTGTGATTGTGAGGCCATGATTGTTGTCACGCTGCGACTGCCATACAGTTGCCCAAAAGAGAAGTAATAAATAGTTTTTGTTGTGTCTTTTACCGTTATTGCAACATTACCTTCAAATTTTAATTCCATATATAATGGACCACCTCCCTTTCTTTAAACTTCACAAAATGTTTACTAATAAACATCTGAAAAGTGTGAAATGCTTTTGTATTTACTTCCCTTTTGTCTTTAAATGAAATGAGGAAAAGTGGTCAGTTGTCCAGGTGGGACAATCTGTTGACAGGTTGCACAACCCACTGACTTGGTCTTTATGGAGAAGTGGCAAAATCAAAAACCTGAAAGTGATTTAAGTTTGTTATAACTCAATGTAAGGGGCACATCAAACATGTAGAGGAATGAGTTTTGATCATATGAAATGAAAGTTAAACTTTCTGGGCTCCACACAAAGTGCTTGACGTTGGAAAACTAAGACTTCATCAGGCTGAGCAGAGCGTCTTTTCAGTGTAACATAATAATAGCAATCCCATACTACAGCTGTGTCTTTCTTTAGCAAGAACAGAGAGTTGATGGGAAGACAGATGGAGCTAAGTACAGGGTAGGACCACAACGCTAAAGATACTCACACAGTTCCAATGTAATAATTTCAATCAAACATATTCATGCGTCAGATAATCCTCAGAACCTAATCTGACTGAGCAGAAAATACCTGTTCACAAATGCTCTCCGTCTGACTGAGCCTGAGCTGCTTTCCATTGACTGATGTGCAAAATACTACCATGGACTTTGTAGCTGAAATTGCAGCTAAATGTTATTCTAGAAAGTATCGATCCGGGTGAGCCAAATTTAAACGCTCAGCACGCTTTTAGGTCTCTTTAGTAGTGAAAAAAATAAAGAAAGCAATGTATCATTTTCTTTCCACTTCACAATTATTCGCTACTTGGTTCTGATCACATTAAAATCAGTAAAACAGATTGAGAATTCTGGCTGCAACTTAAGAAAAGGCAAACATTTTTAACAGAAACCGCTAAGAAATCTCTAACATTTGTCTATGTGAACCTTTCCTCCTGTTTTCCTTCCATTTCAGCTATTGATGAAAGCTGAAAGAATAAAACAATTCATAATTTCGAAAACTCTTAATTCAAAAAATATATATTAAAATCACCTAATTTTTCTATGTTGACATGTTTCATTGTGTCTAGTTTGGCTTTGAATAATCTTATTACATGAAAAAATCCCCAAAATATAAGCAAGCAGGATCTGTGAAATCACCCAAAGACACTTTTTTATTCTCATAGACAAAACAGAAAAAGAGCTAATTCAAGCCAGTTATCTTTGTAAAAAGAAACAAATATATATAGATACATACATAAAAGAAGAAGACAGCCTTGATTTGCTTTCTAATGATAACTTAGGTTAAAATCTCTGTTAAAGTGTTGCAACAGCTTGAGTCAATGGTCTTTCCTTATGATACTTAGGCTCAATTACACGACAGTTTTCCAGTCTCTTCATCCTCTTTGCCCCTCGTCCTCCCTCTTTTTCTCAAACCTCGTTCCTCTCTCTCCCACCCAACCAGGGACGCTGCTCCAGGGAGAACTGCAAGTACCTGCACCCTCCTCCCCACCTAAAGACACAGCTGGAGATCAACGGAAGGAACAACCTAATTCAGCAGAAAAACATGGCCATGTTGGCCCAACAGATGCAGCTCGCCAACGCCATGATCCCTGGAGCACAGCTACAACCAGTAGTGAGAATAAGCATGTTTCCATGACTTCAAAAGTTTCAATATTTGCACATTAAAAAGTTATATATATATATATATAAGTGTATAACAGAGACAGGATTTCTGTTTTGTTTTGAGTTTTACTTTTTTTTTCGAGGCAAGTAGAGCATTTATTGACATTTGTAGCTACTAATGACTGATCTAACTAATGAGCAAAATGACAGGATCATTAAATCAACCAATGACCAGAATCAATTAAATCAACCAATGACCAGAATCTTTTTAAATAAACCTGAGAACCATCACTTGGATCAAAAATAACCCTGTTCAAATGTGAATTCACTGAAAACAGCTTATAAGATGAAAGAAAAATTCAGCAATAATACAATTACAAAAACATGCTTAAAATAGTTTTTGATGAAGTTCTAAAACAATTAAAATTTTTATTTTTATTGTTTTGCTTTTGCCAGTTTTGCTCCACAGCAAGCGAAGCAGCCGAATAAGAACCATACTGGAGTTGATTCAAAAGCATAAGATTAATTTAAATTATTTTATCATAGCAATTTAGAGTTAGCACTGTATCAGATATATGTGCCTGTTCAACATAAATGACACCAACGGCATATAAAAGCCCCTTCCAGAAGATAATTCTCATGATGACATAGCCCTATACTGCACTAACCTCTTTGGACTGGTGAAGACTGCCTCACCTCAGCATGTGGAGTGCTTGAAGAGAGTGATATTCCAGAAATATTTGACCACTTGGGACACACAGTGTGGAGAGAGCATTGCTCTTCCAGATGGTTAGTTGATGACTAAGATTTTTTTTAAAAACTGCTAACAACACAGCAAGAAGTAACTTTCTCTGTCTTTACAAAGTATCACCCTTTTTTTTCCAGTTCATACAAATTATTTAGCAAATACGTGTAATGAATCTGTATTATAAAGAATGCATGTTTAATGTTCATTAGAGTGATGCAAAGTGTTTCATTTCTTCACATTTAGACCCTAGTGGGTCGGTTTTGAAAAATGCCAGGGTGTGTCGGTTTTGAAAAATGCCAGGGTGTGTCGGTTTTGAAAAATGCTCCTCGGGATAAAAGAACCGAGGAGCTGCTCAAACAAGGAAAACGAATTAGCGCTACGGTGCTGCGGCTCTGTAACAACATAATATGAACTACCTGTCGATGCTAACTGTCTAATAAAAAGTATTATGAGCCCCATCACTCACTGCCAGATGTAATGGATCCCTATTACCTCACCCTCTGGACAGTTTCACAAGTGAAATGAAAGCACTTTTTTTTGACACTGATGATGAGACAAGTGGTGGTTGTGGGAGCACAGGAAAAGAAAAACAGTTCAAGAGATGCTGGGATAGAGAATCGAACTGCGTTCTCAGAAGAGAAAGGAGGAAGGAAGGAGGAAATCTAAAGTCTGAGAGAAAAAGGGCGTCCACCTTTGTTCCTTTTACACACGACAAGCTCTCTTTTTAACTTTTCTTTGTAGGCTAAGTCTAAAGGTCTGCTGACATTCCATTACCTTTACTTTACCTGCCTGCACGCCTTTTTCCTCTGTCCCTTTATCTCTTCCTGCCTCTTTCACTTACTGCTTTTCTTCTGCTGCTGTGTCCTTCCCTGTCAGGCTGTCTTCTTCCTGGTCTCTTTTCAACACTTTCTCACCATGACATAAACCAAAAAAAAAGGAAAAAAAAAAGGCTTTGCAGTTCCAAGATGATCCACTGCTTCTTTATGTCCTGCAATGGATTCTTCAGCCTTTGTTTCTCAGATTTTGTTGATGGGCTCTAGAAAAGAAGAAGAAGACAAAAATAAAGACTGAATGAATACAGTGTTACTGCGTCACCCAACAGAGTGAGTGAGAAGCATACATTTCAAGAGGCTGACTCTGGTTCTGCTCATTACATTTATTGGCATTTATTGGCAGCACTAAATCCACCTGTAATCTCTTTGAGTTACTATTATCACCACAAACTTTAATGCAACTTTTTAGAAGCTTTCCTAGTCAGACGAACCTGAGCCAGCTGACAAAACCTGATTATTGAGTTAAGATTTTAGGAGGATCGTGTGAAAAAGTGGAAGTTTGCCAGCCTCCCTCCGAGGACTAATCTAAATCTTTAATTTTGGCCGTGTTTGTCTTGGGTCGCTAACCTTTCTACTTATTCTAACCTGGATTCATGCCAGCATGGTCTTGGGGATAATAACTAATGTGGCGATTTGTTTTGTGCTATTTTTTTTTGGTATCTCATATAAAATTTAAATAAAATACTTTGTACATTTGCTGTTCACAGCCAAATACAATTTAATTAATTGATATGACAGTTTTAGCTCATTATTCAGACACAATGTGGTGAACACATATTTTCAAATTATTTATTTAATGATTGCATTTCTTTGTTTAAAATCAGAAAAATAGTGTGGAAATTAATTCAATCTTGGTGTTGTTTCTTTTTGGGCTTTTTTTTAACCAAACCTGAACAAGGTTTGACGTTTTGGTTGTCAAAAGCTGAAATCAATTCATCTAACAATATCTTAGCTCTGCCGACATTATGTTTTTTTCAGCTGTCAACCAAACGCAAAACTAGATTTCAAAATATTATGTGTGCCAATTTGCTAAGTAATGGCAGGACAGACTGCGTGAGAATTATTTTAACGAGCAAAAATCACATTCAGTCAGAAACAAATTTTCCTGGATGAGAACAAAAGCGAAACGTTTTCCTTTGAAAATGTAAAGTGGTTTAAATGCAATTTAAAAATAATAATAACAACTTAAACTGGTTGAATTGTGATCATTCCCACAGTGAGTCTTGTTTATGTTTTTATTTTGTTTTGTTTTTTATCTGGCACCAGATAAATGTAGAGTGAGGATTTGGATGTGTGAAGTGTGACACTTTGCAAAAAAAAAAAAACTCTTCACTTTAGCTTGTTTTTACAAATGGCCAAAGCTGTTTGAAAATATGTTGTTTTGTTGTTTTTTTGCAACAAAATGTATTTGTTTTGACAGTAATGCTTCATTCCACCTTTTTATTAAAACAGAACAAGATCACCCTTATATTAAAATGTCACACTAAATAAGCTCCAGACAGAGAATGCAGTTAGTTCTCCTTAACTCAAGGCCAACACAGAATCAGCTTGGCTCCATAGTAGCAAGGTTGAATGTTTTAAAGTGCAAATAACCACATTACTGTTCCAACAGAGAATACAACCAGAAAGTATTTCATGAGAAAATACATTCATTACATCAACACCTCCCTCTAACCCTTTCTTAGTTCAGTGGTTTTAGGCTGGAGAGAATCTGTGGTATCACATAAAGAGGCATTCCGAAAAAGGCCACAAGAGAGGTCACAGCTCCTTGCTGCGTGACATCACTGCATTATTAAAATCTCATGACTGTGAGCAGTGACATCATGTCTTCCCCCACCGCTCCAGCTGCAAATACCTCCAACGGATATCTCAGCTACGTCCTACCTACCCAAATCTGGACTCCTCAGGCATTCCTGAGCGGCGGGGTGACCCGGAGGAATTAGACGCTTCAAAACATCGTGTCTTACTTTCCTGAGAATAAGCAGAGCATTGAGGTGGCTTTGAGGAAGAATGTAGCTGTCCAGCTCTGGCTGCTTCTGCTCCCCTATTACTCACCGTGTCCTCCCATCTGACAGCCCTCGGTTCGGGGGCCGAGGTCAGGAGCGTGCGTCCGTGTCAGCTTGTTTACGCCTCAGCCTCCGTTTTGGAAGATTGCGAGGAGAAAGGAGATGTGAGGAGGATGTTTTCTCGAGTAAATTCCTGTACACCACAAATAGGCAGAGCAGAGAAGCGCCTCTCCCACATCGCGCCGAGTCACGGCTCGACTTCCATCATTACTGCTGCTGCGCTGTGTGTGACTCCAGTTCACGAAAGCTGTGATCAAAGACATAAGATGGCAACACGTGCTTTATTTGTCAAATGCTTGCAGATTTGATTTATTCATGTTGTATTATGCGCAGTCTGAAACATCTTCCCCAATGTCACTAAGTGTTGTTGGGACATCGTTATAGATAAAACACAAAGTAGTGAAGGAAAGCAACGTTGGGTGATCAAAAAATGTATACAAATAAAAATCAGAAAAACATATGTGTCAATGTATTTTTGATTTGATTGGTCAGTGCTTTGTAGAAGCATCTTTCACATGAGTAGATGTGATTTTTGAAGTTATAGAAACAACGGATTAAATAGATGCAAAGAAATGAAACTAGAAGCATCATTTTAAAACAAGAGAACTTCATTAGCAGAGTGGAAGTGCTATGTTTTTTTTGACAAACAAAGCTTCCTATGTGTGTATGAAATTAATGACAAAATCAAAAATTAGCCCACAAAACAAGCAGCTCATAGAAATCTAAACAATTCCCAAAGCTGCACAATCTTGTTCATGTCATAAAATCCCCCATCAAAAAGAAACAGCCATGTGTTTCATCTACATGACGATTAAAACGATGGCATCTCAACTTCCAAATACCAAAGTGATCTAGTCAAAACCTAGACTTTTTAACTACTGAAAACATTCAAATTGACCTCAAACATGTCCCTAAATTTCTCATGGCAGACCCATCTAATTCAATTTAATCCAGAGTGAATCTTCATGTTCATAATCAAAGAGATTTTTTTTTATTTACTTTACATCTTGTGCACATTTATGGACATGATTATAAGGACTGAAAACAGTTTTAATCGTCTGGTAAGTGAGAAGTGCAGAAGACTCACTCTGGATGAATTCCTTTGCAGATCTGTCAAGACAACAAATTACATATGTAGAAGGTGAATTAATAATTTTGTGGCCTCAAAGAATCGAGGTTTGAACCAGGACGCTGTGATCTTATTAGGTTAATACAGTAACAGGAAAAGCCGTAAAGCCAGCCTGATCCCGTACGCCGCACCTGTACCCGACACGTCGTTTTGTGGTTTCTCTTCCACTCTCCTGCTTCTCCTCTTCTATCTAATTAAAGTCCCCCTCTTATCGGTTAACTTGGATCGCCACATCTCGGTGCGCTTGCAGATATCTCAAAGCGTTTCCATTTTCAGCATGTGTTCAAAGCTCAGGGTTTTGCCTTCCAACCCGACTCGACTTGAAACTTCGTCACAACTTTCTCCCTCACCTGGCTGCCATTGTTCCTTAGTTTCCATAATATAACGCCATTTTTGTTCACTGATGTCCTCTGACCAAAACCTCTGAGACCTTCACAGAACATCTGGATTTACAGTGAGATGAATTTATGCAGATGCCAGCAACTGGAATCAAGTGGTATTAATTTGTTTTATGTAAGTTTAGAGGCTAAAATGGGCATACTTTCCAATTTAGACTTGGGGAGAAAAAAAATTTAAAAAATTCCATGCAGCTTACATTAGTGCTACTTGGTGTTAACCCATCAGATAAAATTCAATTCTGTTAACCTCACATTATTAAAATTTAAGGTCTATTAATACTGTACATCTGGAAAGTAGGTTTTTGGTTGATTTTGGTTAACTTAATCTATTTTTCCTTTTTGTGTTGTGCAGCCCATGTTTTCAGTCACACCCAGCCTTGCAACGAACGCCAACGCCGCCGCAGCAGCAGCAGCCGCTGCGTTTAACCCCTACCTTGGCCCCGTGTCACCTGGCTTGATGCCCACCGACATCTTGCAAAGCGCGCCTGTACTGGTCACCAGCAACCCCAGCGTTCCGGTACCTGCTGCCGCCGCCGCCGCTGCACAGAAGCTCATGAGGACAGACAGACTGGAGGTGAGAAAGATAAAAAGAAAAAACTCCAGATATTTCAAGATGTTGATCACACAGATGAAAAGGATTAGCGTTTTTATTTTGTCAGTCCCGAATCAGCCCCAGATTAGGAAATAAATTAGCAAAGCTCCAGTAAACGTCGCTCCTGCCAAGGATCTTATTTTTTTCTCTCTCTCTTTATTCCAAGCTGCGCAAACAGACGAGGCTTTGAAACGTCGACCGACGCCTATTTTGAATAATGAAGGCAGGAGTTGGAAAGTCTTGCCTCAACAATTTTTATTTGTAGGCTTTAATTATGCATCTTGTCTATAGTCTCTGTCACAGTAACTACACCTTATTATCATAACTCAGTCACTGCCAAGAATTAAGCAAAGGGGGAAAAAGACGACACTAATGAGATTATCTCTCGATAAACATTAAACTTGTTCCAATTAACAGGCTGCAGACGACTGTGATTGGCAAAATCTCAAGTTGTTCGGCACAAAAGGTGTGTTCCTGTGTAAAAATAAAAAAAACTTCCCGTCTCCGATGAAAAACAATTAGTCATTGGAAACCTGATGAGCGCCCCTCCCCTTCCTCGCTAATTGGACGGCAAGTCAATCTCATCCATTATGTAAGCTGCACTCGGGGAACACTCGCAGCGGAATAATGGCCAAATCGTTGGAGGGCAGGCAGGAGGCGTGTGAGGACGCCGGGAAGCTTGCATTTTGCACTTGTGATGTTTGGTGGCGGGGTAATTAACTGGGTTTGGGGAGACAAGGCTGAGCAAGTCGCCGGATTGAGGTGGATGGGCAGGAGACGTGTGACACGGAGGACTGGGTCAATGACGGGAAAAGAGAAATGGAGCGGGCGATCGGAAATCGATCCTCAGACCTGTTGTGGTCGTCAGAGGAGGGTTGGAGGCGAGTGCAGACAAGGATAACAAGAACAGAAAAGGAAATGGCACAGATTGAATGTCACGGACAGAGGAGTGGTCAGGCTTGATTGCAGGCTAAAATGGTGTCATTTGTGTCTAAAACTGTTTTCTTGACGTTGGTATCTCACAGGCAAAAGTGGTAAAATACGGAAAGTATTAATACCTCTTGAAACATCTTTACATTTTGTCATATAGCACATAAATTTATTTTATTTTATTTTATTTATTTATTTATTTTGTTCAATGCAACACAAAGTGCTAGATGTTTGCGAATTGGAAGGGAATTACCACACTTGATTTCATTTTCTTTTGCAAACTGATTTGGAGGATTGTGGCATGCATTTTTGTTCCGTTCTCTTCACTCTGACACCCCTAAATTAAATCCAATGCAATCAAATCCCTCAATAAGTTAGCTATTTTGTAAACAGGATCTGCTTTTGAGTATTTCTTAGAACAGCTGTGCAAAAATCAGATCACACAAAGGTCCATTTGAGAGCATTAGTGCATAAAGAGCATCATGCTAACCAAAGAACATAGCAGAGAGCAGCGATGGGAGAATTTGTTGACAGGAAAACATTTCGTTGAGTCATCCACAAAAAAAGTGTGAAGAAGAGAGCCATTGTTGAAAGACAGGAGTCCGGTTTAAAGGTTTTCTGGATGCAGCACAAGAGACATAGAAAAAATGAACCTGTTTGTGTCAGGAGAACTTTTTGGATCTTTAACAAAAAGTTTGGAAACTAATTTTTTGAACCAGTTTTCCCAACCACGAAACACAGTGGTAGAATTTCACATTTAAATGATGGTAAACTTATTTTTTCCACTTTGCAGTTTTGTGCTACTTTGTGCTATTAGAATAAACCAACATGTGGCTTTATTCAAGCTTTTGAAGTGCCAATAATTCTTGTTTATTTAACATAAAAAAAACAAGAAGAAGAAAAAAACATGCCTGTTTCTGTACTTTCGCACCAGAATTTCTTAAAAACATCTTAGTGAAACTTTCCTGCCTTGACTTAGAGTCTAAAGTGTGTCGTCTAAAATAAACATACCAGAAATTCCAATGGAAAAAAAACCCTCTCATACCAGTCAGTAGATAATTCATTGTGGCTGGCAGAAGGTCCAATTTTAGAAGACAATCTTGCAGACTGTTTTCTTCAGAAATATTTCTTTGTCATCTCTCAGACTTCTCTTCCTAATCCGCTTCACTACATCATTATCTCCATGTGTATTAAATCATTTGTTCCTTACCTGCAGCCCTGGTGACGCAAATGTCCCACAGGGACAGCTACCGTGGGGCCAAAAGTATGATTAAGGGCCCCTTTGTGTGTTTGTGGAGTGAATTAGTTTTACTGATTTAACTCCCGCTAATGCATAACTGTAAGGAGACGCTCGCCGGCTCACACCTGCCGCCCCCAAACGCCTAATTTGTTATCGTTTAGTCGTCTCTTGCCTTCTAATTTTTTCGGCAGCACCTCTGTCTCCTCTCTCGCCATCTGCCAGTCGCTTACTCTTTATTCATCAGTCTTGCTAATATCTTCTGTTCTCCTCGCCTGCCTGCCTGCCCCGCCAACATCAGCCCGGCAACAAGGCGATCTCGCTTTAAAACAACAACAAACAAACTAAGAAAGAAAACAGAAAACCCAAGGAGGTGTAGCAAGGGTAAGAGGACTAAGACGGATGTAATGTCAGTCTTCAACGTCAGTCGGTGTTGGCGAACGAGGGTTGTCTCGTTGTTCTCCAGACAACAGATGTGTAAACAGGCCTTGTGCGGTCATAGAAACGTCAGTTGGTTCAACCCACCATGAAAATATGTTTCACTCTGCGAGAGCTAATGGTGAAAGCGCAGCTTAGAAAAACAGCCAGGCGGAGACATGCTTCTTTAGGGTCAATCATTGCTTTGAGTCACCGGAGAAAATGTTTTTGTGTGTGTGTGTGTGTGTGTGTGTGTGTGTGTGTGCGTGCGTGCGTGCGTGCGTGCGTGCGTGCGTGCGTGCGTGCNTGTGTGTGTGTGTGTGTGTGTGTGTGTGTGTGCGTGCGTGCGTGCGTGCGTGCGTGCGTGCGTGCGTGCGTGTGTGCGTGCGCGTGCGTGCGTGTGTGTCCAGGTTTTGTGCGTCTCTCTGTGTTATTTATTATGTGTATTCAGGTGATTGCGTCAGTGAAAGCCTCCCCAGAGTCTAACCAGCCGCATATTTCCCATGGGCCTCACTTAAGCCAGTAAATTTCATACTGAAGCAATTACATCCCTCCTTAGCTTCCTTCCGAGGTCGTGAAGATGCTGCCCCCTTCTGTCCATCACGGGAACAACAACAAAAATGCTCAATAAATCCAAGTCGACGTGTCAATCAACAGAAGTGAACAAAGTTTGTCACAGAGTTTGGATGGTTACTCAGATGTGAAGCTCTGAAGTCAAATTGATCATATAATTGTTTTCATATTTTGTCCTTTTGCCACCAAATTCTTATTTTATTTTATTGGAATTTCATGTGACAGACAACAAACGCGTGTTTTCTTTTTCATCAGTGTAATCGGGCATTTACAGCCCTCCCACCCCCCTTTAATCCGTCAACTCGAAATAAATGGTTGTCCTGTATGTCATTTAACCTCAGTATAACTCTGTTCATTCTATAAAGTCTGATTATACAAATTTAGGGAACAATTAGCATGACAAAGATCACAAAACACACCAGACAGATCAGTGTTGAGGTTGTGAGGAAGCTCTAAGCAGAGTTACAGAATACAATGAAATCCCAGGCATTGAACGTCTCGCAGAGTGCAGTTTAATCTGCAATCTGAGAAGGCACAGAATATGACACGACTCCAAAGTCACAGAGAAACCGATGTCCACATAAACTTGCAGGTCAACTAGGACATTTCTAATCAGGAAGCAACAAAGTAGTCATTGTTACAGAGGAGTGTGTCGCTCATATGGGAGAGTTATCTGTTGACAAGAAAGCTGTTTGTTGTGCTCTGAACGAATCTGGTAGGACAGATTCTAAAGAGTGGGAGGAGATCCCCCGTTCAGATCAAATTAAAAAGTAACTTTCTGCCGCACAAATTCAGTGATGCTGATCGTCATCCCGATCCCATAGCATGCCTCTCCCTTAGCGGACATGCTGTTCTGCTGCAAGGACAGGTACACTGGAAAGGTTCATGCAAAGATGAGGCAAGTAATGATTTTTTTTAAAGACCACCAGAACTTGAAAGACTTGAGACAGGACAAAGACCCACTTCCTTGCAGCCAGACATGCAAGGAAGTGGTTTAGGTCAAATCATCAGTCAAGTCCACACCACAACCCAACTGAGTACCTGTAAACAACAGGTGAGAGCACCTGTTGTACAAACGTAAACTCCTTTGGCAAGGCACTGTAAAAGCAGCAGCAGCTCAATCACGTCCGTCTTGTCCTGATGTTAACATCGAAGGACGGTGTAAATGTTCCTTGTTCTGTTTGCCGCCCAGGTTTGCCGGGAATACCAGCGAGGCAACTGCACTCGAGGGGAGAACGACTGCCGCTTCGCCCATCCGTCAGACAGCACTATGATTGACACAAACGACAACACAGTCACTGTGTGCATGGACTACATAAAGGGCCGCTGCTCGAGGGAGAAGTGCAAGTACTTTCACCCCCCGGCTCACCTGCAGGCCAAAATCAAAGCCGCCCAGCACCAAGTCAACCAGGCCGCGGCCGCCGCAGCCTTGGTAGGTATCTGTCCGACAACGATGCCGCCAAAGCAAAGGAGAGCATGGATGAGATAAATTCAGAGAGCTATTCCCAGCTCATTCTTAATTTGCTTTGTAAAATTGTGAAATTCGGAACAAGCAAAACATGCCAACGAACCTCTCGTGCAGAGGAAGACGTTTCTATCCTACTCGTGAAAATCTCCATTTCGTCTGCAGTGTACAACTATAACTCACTATGCAATTAAAGACACAAATGCTTACTTGACTGTGTTAGCATGTGACTGAACCTTCTGCTCCTCCCTTCACTCTCCCTTGTTCTGCTGCTTCATTAGTCGTGCATTTTGCTGCTCACAGTCAATAGTTAGCCTGTGCAAAAAATTTTTTTGCTGAGAGGACAACTGTGTGGAGACTACTACTCAAATCGGTGTAGTTTCTGCAATGCAGAGATCGCTTTCTCTAGGGACACACAATAAAGTTTTGCTTAGCTCAGTGCTGTAATGACATTGTGCAGGTAAATCCAGAGAGGAGGATTAACTGTCGTTCTGTGATGTTCCTGCATATGCCTAAAAGAAAAACAATATTGTGTTTACTGCTTTCTAATCATCAAAAGAAAAAAAAAAAGAGTAGAAAGTGAGACTCGCATATAGATTGTTAGGGAAAGAGTGAAATATTTCAAGACTCTATTACTTGGAAGTTTGACGATTACAGATAGTAACAACCCAAAATTCTGTGCCTCGGAAACTTAGACTTTTACACCAATTAAGAAAAAATAAATAAAACTTGTTTGTTGTATAAATGTTATACATATACATATGTCATGCATTTCAAATTCAAAATCACAGACACTAATGCAACTGCATGTTATGTAAAGCACAGTAGGCCAACCACTCAAAACTCACAGATTAAAGTTTCCAGTAAATAACCTCCAGTGGCTTAATAAGGTTTAATACGGCCCAGTAAATAAAACACTGAAATACCTAATTAAGATTAGAGCATAAGGCCAAATAGATTGACATTGGTACAAGAACCTCATTGGCAGATAATGTGTCACAAGGCCGCCAACCACTCTTATGGGCACCCATATAAAAACACATATAAAAAATCTCACACTGAAAGATTTAGAAAAATACAACCATGGTGCAAAACGAGAGTAAGTCCTGCATCAAAAAATAGCTTGAATAAACCTATAACGGCACCCTGAGAAGGAATGACGACTTGCCTGAGTTTTACCCGACCTCTCACCCTTTGACTGACGATGGACGGATGAATGGATGGATGGAAGCTTAATAGCTGCCATAATTGTTGATTTTAAGGTTTCTGCAGGTTTTGTGAAAGCAGACGTGAAGGACAAACAAAAAAGTTGTGTTTTTATAGAGTGTGTTCAGCTACAACTCTTCTGTGGGTAAAGGGAAACACTGTTAGGAGACAATAAGACAAAAACAAAGTACTAAGTTTATCATTCAGCAGAATAAAATACGACAGTTTCTTTCCACAGTCGTGTCTAAGCCTAATGCCGCTACATCGTATATAAAATAATGCCCAGCGATCAGAGCAGGAAGCCTCGGCTTTGAGGGATAACTGATGGGTTTTGCAGCTTAAGCAGAGAAATATCGACTCTAGTCTCCTGAAAGCCCAGTCAATAAACTTCAGCTTCAAATACTATCATCGAAATATTTTTCTGGTTAAACCTGCATTGATAGTGACTGATAGTGTTTCTTTTCCCCTTCATTGAACTGAAAAAAGAAGGTCACCTGATCCTCCTGTC
Source organism: Micropoecilia bifurca (assembly GCA_903067075.1). NCBI lineage: Eukaryota > Metazoa > Chordata > Actinopteri > Cyprinodontiformes > Poeciliidae > Micropoecilia > Micropoecilia bifurca. Next base: position 16,452 of record CAEGAF010049063.1, read on the forward strand.
TGAACAGGAATATCTTTCTTCCAGCTCCGATTGATGAACATGAATTTTCTCGCTAACTGTAAACGGCTCTATGTTCATTCCAGTAACCCTATGCGCATGCTGTAGTCTTGTAAGTGGTGTATATTGCATTCAAATGATTTGTTTATTTTTATGTTTGTTTGTTTGTTTGTTTGTTTTCTGACCCACACTGCACTGCTGCCCCCCGTCCTCCCCATGATGCCCCTTCGCTTGCTGGTTTATGTTATTGCGCTTGAACCCCATTGGCCCATTGCCGCGTCACGCGCTCGCTGCCTGCTAATTAAGACTCAGTCGGCTGTCAAATCGCTGAAGCGACCCCTCGACGCAACATTTGACCTGGTACTATGACCTTTCACCTTTTAGCCTGGCATGCCACCATGGTGTTACACATGTCATTGACTGATGAAACTGTGGGAGCGCCGATTGGGGATGAACTCATGAGATGCCTTGATTCTATTTACAGAGAACAGAAATTAAGTTCAAAACACCAAATATTTGATTCACAAATGAAAACTCACAATTCAGTTCATCACCTTTTGGTGAGCCTTCAGTTGCTGTCTTTATTAGTGTCTTGGTAGTCTTCGCATGTTGGTGTTATCTTTTATTTTGCATGAATAATTGGTGAGAAAGATGTCATGACAATATTAACATGTCCCACGCCAAATATCTTATTTCTCTTCACTGACCGATAATGAGAACTAGATCTTGTGCTATCAATGTTCATATATTCTTTGATAAAATTGTTATGTCTTATCCTCTAGAAGCTGTTTAGTACCAGTCATGTAGCCATGTTTGTTGCCAGTGTTGCTGATCTAGTTCTATAGCACCACTGCTCTAACTTTAAAGCATCCCGCTGCTACTTTGTTTTATTTGTATTAGCTGTAGCAAGGTGAAAGCTTTGCTTTCTAATGGAGTTCTCTTCTTCTCTCTCATCTGACTCTCGCTGTCGCCACTCTTTGTTTTCCTCTCTCCTGTCCCGTCTTTCTTCTGGTGTCGTCCCCCTGATCAGGGGCTCCCTCCCGTCTTGCCTCCTTTACCAAAGAGACCTGCACTTGAAAAAGCCAACGGTGCCAACACTATGTTCAATGCTGGCGTTTTCCAGTACCAACAGGCCCTGGCCAACATGCAGTTTCAGCAGCAGGCTGCCTTCATACCATCAGGTAGGACCGGCTGCTCAATCACTCCTGGATGTATATTTTAGCATCACTAAAGAATGGCTGATTGTGTGTTTTTGTGTGTGTCAGCGTCATGCTAAACAACTTGCATGATCTTTACTGCATACGGTGCTTTAGCCACTTATTCACACACCTTGAACTTTTTTTTTCAAATGTTGTCATGTAATATTCAGATACCTCAAATTGTAAGACCAACACAAACTAGTGAATTATTGTGAAGTGGAATGAAAATGAGAAAATATTTGGAGTATAAAAAATGCTGAAAAGCCAAACTGGAACTATTTGACCTTTTTGGATCCAGAGCTCAGTCAGATTTAATAGAGACAGCATCAATTTTTTTAAGTTGAGGCACAGATGATCAGTGAAGTTCAAGTCAGGACTTGGCCTGAGCCATTCGAAAGAAAATGAATAAATATGTGTTGGTATAAAGCCTTTCATTGTTTTGGGTCAATCTCTAGCCAGCAGGTGAACCTTCACTAAAGCCCCAACTTGTTTTGTTTTCTGCTTCTAACAGGTTTTCATTTTGGGATTATTTTTTGTGGCTCTCGATGCCTTTATTTGGCAAAGGTCACCATGATGATATGTATTTTACCGGATCAATGAAGTGCTCAGAAGGATGTCGGTTTTCTATGGTTTTACAAACTGGGAGTTTTTACGGCTTTTTTTCCAACAGTGTTTTTTTTTTCATCTTGACACCTTTTGGTGAATGAATTTGTGGATTGTAAAGCTAATAGATTAATAGATCCTACAGTTTCCATGAGTCATTTAACTGCTTACCACAGACTGTCAAGTTTAGGTGAACATTTATGTCTTCTCTTGGTAGGTTTGCAGTTGTGCCTTTCTTGTTTTGTTGAGGGATAGAAGAAAATTATTAAACAGAATAGAATAGAAAACCCCTAATTGTCTCACTGAGGGGAAATTTGGGAATTAACTGAATAGCGCTAGATGTTCAAAGACCTGCCTGGTGCCTTCCTTAGTGATGCTGCATGTCAGACTTTTCTCCTTCAAACCTCTGACATCAAATAGAGATCGAGTCTATTTGTGAATTAGGTGCGACTGGGAGCAGTGGATCTGATGTGGGGATATAAAAATGAAAAGGTTTCAGTGACAAAATACAGTTCTCGGTTGCAAACATTAGAATAAGTTCAAGGGGTGTGAATGCCTTTGCAAGTCAATACTTAGACACAGCATGAATTTAAGCTTTGTGGCAGATTGACAAATGTACAGACATTTACTCTGGAGGCTATTTTAGGCAAAACCAAGCAAGTGATGTATCATCTTCTTTACAAATTCTATTGCAAAGGGAAAAAAAGTCATTAGACAATCAGGGCACCTAATTGGCTTCTAGCTCAGTCAACCAGATGTCGACATTTGACAGACAGGATCTTACTGGATCATGAAAAGTAAGAAGGATACACCTTCCACCAAAAGAGTCTGGTATAATCATATACACACACACACACACACAACGACAGGCTTGTTGCAGAGAACATCTCTAGACGTTGCAGAGTCATCTTACAGTGTGGCCAGTGTTCTCATCTGACAGCCTAAGAATAGTTCGCCATTGATTCCCAGCAGTTCCTCGTATGTCTCACTCCGCTGGGCTGTCAGGTCACCACAGCGCACTTAGGGGATTCAAAAAAGGAGGTCACTCAAATTTTTCATGGTGCAAACAGTTGCTGTGAGGCCGCTGGTGAAACGAGGCCACTGCTAGTATTTAATTTTAATTTAATGGACCGGCAAATTCAGGCTGTAATATACACTATTATTCCTGATAATCAGTATAAATGGTCAGCTGGAGCAATTTGATTCAGCCCGGCCGTTTAACCCACCGTGAGCGTGATTTGTTCATGTCCAGGTCAAATCTGGTGATGTGTGATTCTAAAATTGATTTATTTTTTCTTTGATGTCTCCTCCCCTCCCTCCCCACACTCCCCTTCCATTCACTCCACTCCCTGTTGCAATGCATGATGGGCAGGCTCGATTTTGTGCATGACACCTGCAACAAGTGTTGGTAGGTGCCAGCTTTCCTTACTAATCATGTTTGAGTCCTTTGTGGTCTCGCCTGTCACTTTTAAGTCATCCTGTGATTTTGAGCACATTCTTCACCCTGCAAAAGGTTAAGGTCTCTTGATGGCAGCTTCAGCGTGAATTAGAAAATTGTAAATTAAAGGTTTTTTTGTGTGTGTATATATATATATCCCAATTGGAAGTTTTACTGTACTGCTGCAGTACGTCCTTAAGAAATACCTTTCTATTCTTTTTAGCTCTGTGAGTCACCTAATGCTTGTTGCAGTTTTAATTCCCCTGCTGCATTATGTCTCCATCTGAAGTGCTCTAACCTCTGCAATACTTCATTTTACTGTCAGGCTGTGAAAAGCCACTTAAACATGAGAGAATTTGTATTTGCAACAGAAATCTTAGAGGGAACTAAATTTGCTACCACAAGAATTTGAGATATCTTTATTTGGCACTTAACATTTTAGCAGTTGGATGAACTTTAGTTTTTTTTCTAAATATTAAGTTTTGAACTTTATGTTGTTCAAGATGTAAAATAGCAACTCACCAGCTTTTAGGAGAACCTGGTTGTGGTCGCACTGATCAAAGATTTGTGGACGACTTCAAATCTTCGGTTTTTGTAAACCTTAGTAACTGGCTAATGCAGATTTGATCTGATTTTGAGAGCCATAATTAAGCAGCATTCAATATATCTCCCTCTCATCTTTCTGCAGCGACTGCTCTTTAATTATTCAGTGTAGAAGCCGAGGCAATATCCTGCTCTGCGTGTGAGATCTTTGGCAACTTAATATATTAACTTATTTAGACGCTGATATTAAAGAAAAGAAGTAAAAATCTAGCATTTTCAATAACAGTTGCAACCTCACATGGATAACAAAGAGCAACTTTACATCTCTGTCAGTTCTACCAAAATGTTCCAGGTGGGTGCAAACATTGATACAAATAGTAGAAAAATTCAATTAAGAAACAAAATAACCAAAATGTCAAAGTATGTGATGGAGAAGGAGCAGAATAGCCAGTCTGGATGAACAGCCAGAATGCCTCAGTAGATGCCCTGTAAAAAAAACACAAAAAAACGCTGAGTCTTCCTTAAGTCAGCACGTCTGCACCGAAGATTGTTGTTCTCGGTGCAGCCATGGAGGGCTTACTTTAATTACTTTACTTACTTTAATTTAATGAAAAGATCCTGTTGTGATTCCAGCCTGACTGAGAGTGGAAATGTGCATGAATAAAGTGACTTGGACAACATCCTCTCACCCTTTGTTTGCCAATCTATAGTCCGTGTTTCTGACCAAGCTAAGCTCAGTAGCAGATGTTTAAATTCACTCACCAAACAAGAAATGTAATGCTTGCAGCTGCTTTACAAATACAACAACAACAAAAACCCCCAGAGACTTCTCTCATGTTTATTAGCAGTCTGAGCACAAACATGAACATGAGGTACAGAGCATGAAAAGCTTAAAATCTCGTGTGGTTCATCTTCTCTGTGTGATCTTTCCTTTAAGTACCCATGATGCACGGTGCTTCTCCAGCCACTGTGTCTGCAGCCACCACACCTGCCACAAGTGTTCCCTTTGCAACAGCAACAGCCAACCAGGTTTGCTCGGCTTCCTGCCTCCTCTCACTTTGTTTCACATTATTACTTTTATTTTTTATCATTTTTCAAATCGGCTCAGGCTTTTTCTGTTTTCCTTTAAACGATGTGATTCTGTTGCGCTTCCTCATAAATAATGCACGAAGAGAAAACAAAGGCTTGTCTGATCTTTTGCTAGTTATCTGTGGTTTTGTTTCTACTCGTCTTTCACATGAAGTGCTGTTTGTCCTCGTTTTGTTCGGTCCATTCGCTAACTCTCTGTTTTTCCTTGTCTTCCCGTTATCTCTTCTCCCTTCTCTGTCAGATTCCAATAATATCTGCGGACCATCTGACTAGTCACAAGTATGTGACCCAGATGTAGGAGTCTCTGTCAGAACAGTATGTACTTCTTCCTATTGGAGTGTCTTGCACAGTTCCTGTCAAAAACCAAATGTTTAGGAAAACGATAGAAATTGTCGTCCATACTTATTGACGTCTGTAGTAAAGGAACTGGAAGAGAATAATTTGGTCAAATGAGGCAAAGAATTAGGTTTTCTGTGGCAAACAACATCCAGGTTGGACTATTTAACAAAAGTGGGAAATAAAATATTTTATCATATTTCATGGGACAGTACTGAAAATATGATTTTTACATTGTAATCAGTCTACAGCGTTAATTTTCAGCTCCCTCAAAATAACTCAGCCCACTCCCTGTAACGTCTACATCATGAGTGACAAAAGTGAGCACATAGTGAAAATGCCCAAATTGGGCCTAATTAGCCATTTTCCCTCCCCGCCGTCATGTCACTCGTTTGCGTTAAAAGGTGTCAGGAGTGAATTGGGAGCAGGTGTGTTAAATTTGGTGCCATCGCTCTCACGCTTTCTCATTCCGGTCACTGCAAGTTTATCGTGGAAGAGAACTCTGAGGATCTGAAGACAATAAATTTAACTCCACAGAAACAAAGATGTTGAAGACGTGTCTGGGGTTTAGCCTTTTAGCGATCTCACGATGTTCCACTGAATCAAACGCCACTGCATCGACTATGGTGAAGAAACCTTTAAACAGTCGGCCTGCTTCTCTTTTACAAGCTCTGGGAACTTTGTGAAACCTAAGACTTGAAATAATAACATGGTGCCACTTGTCAGGAAAACAGATTATGATCGGGTCCTTCAGCAGGATTATGTTCATAAATATAAACGTCCCCCCAATAGAGAGCAGGTTTCAATCCAACTTCTTCCGGACCTAAAATTCATAGAAAACTTGTGGTAACACTTTATTTGAAGGGGGTGAATAGGACTGACATGACACTGTCATTAATACCTGTCATAAACATGAATAAGCCTTCATGAATATTTATGAAGTGTCATTCGGTAAATTATGACACTTTTAATACAAAGTTGACATTATTCAAAATGTCTTTGTTATGACAACTTGACATTAACCAATAAATCATTACTGATATAAATTTGTTTATATCAAGTTGTCGTAACAAAGACATTTTGAATAAAGTCAACTTTGTATTAAAAGAGTCATAATTTACCGAATGACGCTTTATGACAACAGTCATAAATATTTATGAAGGCTTATTCATGTTCATGACAGGTGTTATGTCATGTTTATGACAGTGTCGTGACAGTCTTATTCACCCCCCTTCAAATAAAGTGTTACCAAACCTTTTCCTTTTTTAAAAAAAGTTAGCAAAATATTGCACTCATTTTTGTTCTGGAAATTTGCTTGATGATTTTTTTACTTGAAATTAAACAGTGTAGGATTCACAAAAAGTGACTTTTTTATTACTGCACAAACAAATTTTCTTCTTGTAAAAAAATCATCATTGCTATATTTCATCTATTGTTTATAATTAAACAGAGTTCATCTACATTTAACTACTTTGATGTTTAGAAATAAATCCTTCAAAGATCCTCTGTTCTCCTCAGCTCCTTCTGTAACATGAAAAGAATAACCACCCAATTTTATGATTCTCTGGATTTAAGATTTATTTGGAATCAACAAAAGATGATCAAAACTTCAATTGAGATGAAAAGATGAAAAAAAAAACTGATGGAAAGTAATTAGAATGGAATCGTGCATCAAATGTTCTGGAGAACAGAGAACGTTAGTCCACACATCAAATTAAGGGGTTGATTTAAATGAGTAGAGTCTAAAACACCAGTTTCAAAATAATAGCCTTCACGTTAGCAGGAGCTGTTTTGGTTCTCTCAAGCCTTGCCAAAACAAAGCAAGAGGAACTCTCACGATTACTTTCCACAGCAACAGATCAATCTGTCGTTTCCAAACATGAACTCCTTAATCACTTGTCTCTGAGCGGCCATCGGTGTCTGAACCACCAATCAGACGCAGACCTGGGGAACACAAGTGAATCAAGCTCTCAAAGTTATTACAAACATGTAATTAATGCTTTTAGGGGGGAAAAAAGACATGCTAACATGCTGCAAAACGTCTGACAGCATTTATAATTACAATTATTCATGAATTAATGAATTAATTTTAAGTTTTGAAAAAAAATGAGACTATTTATATGTCAAAGACTGTAATAAATTGGGTTATGCAGTGTTAGCACAGCTAAGATAATATTTTTCTCATGTTTTTAAGACGTGAACATGTTATGTGTGTGGGTGGAAATTTACTTTGACAGGACTAGAGATGGAGTCTGTTAAAGTATTCACAGCTCAAAAAGGCAGAGATTCAAAAGGTATAGTGATACATAATAACAAGAAGACTAATATTAATCTAAATGCCTGTGTTTTTTTTTTGGTTTTTTTAACCTGTCCAGATGGAACTGGAGGTGGAGCGTGCTGGTGTCAAGTCCAAGACTAACGGTCAACCTTCATACAAGTAACAGCGAGAGCCGAGCCGGTTTGGGATAACATCTGCATGTTAGCGTAGAAGGAGCTACTCGCTGGAGAGGTTCTCATGTGAAGTCCATGCACAGTTTCACACGATGACAGTCAAAAACAACAACAAAAAAACAGAAGAAGAATTAGAAGAGCGTCATTTGTATTTCAAGACTTGCCTCTCGTTTTGCAGAGGCGACTAACCTTTATTCACCAGACACATTTTGAATGTCGACACGAAGTTCACGTGGGGTTGGGGAGCCGTCGTCGGGACTGAATCGGTACGTCCGCTGACCAAGAATCACGTCTTGCGTTGTCTTGTTTTGTTTATCGCTTGTTGGTTTTTCGAATGTCAATGTGTTCATTTGTTTACACCAAGGTGCACCTTGTATCTCAGTTAAAGGTAAAGGAACAGATAATCTGACTGAACCACATATGCATGCACAATAATTTTCTTTATTTTTAGTTTTTTTCTGTTCTTATCTGGTTCTGTTCGTCTGACAGTGATGAGGGAATTTGCCTGAGCAAGAAAGCAACTGAATGTCTGTGATGTGTCTTGCAAACCTTTGTAGCCTACCTTTTTATCTCTCAAGCACACGTCTTTAACCTTGCAGGAGTCCCTGTAAAGTGCCATGCATCTCAAAATATACAGGAATTGTACTCAAGCAGTGTTGCAAAGTTTTAAACTCAACAATTCCCTTTAATTCATACATGTCTGTTTTAAGGTTTTGCTTTTTTTTCAGGACAGCATGTTGCGTCCAGCCACATGACCTGTCGTTACCTGTAATTCCCGCTAAGCGCCACTGATTATTGCACCTCGAATATTCTACTGATTGAAACCTTTTTATATTCTTTTTTTTGTCTTTACTATATTCTTTAATATCTGTCAGCTGTTTAGAAACGCGATGGTTGGACCTGCTTTGCAAAAGTATTCATACCACCTTTTTCCACATTTTTTCACTCTGCAACTACAAACTCAAATGTGTCGCTTGTTCTTCTTTTGTGACAGACCAACACAAAGTAGCGCATCATTTTTTTTTTCTGCAGTTGTTTTGTTGCGCATCTGAAGACTGAAGCCTTTTACCAATTCTTAGCTCTAAAATTACACAACTGTGAAATAACCTCATGTTCTCCTGGTTTCCTGGTTTCCTGTTTACTTTCATCCATTTTCTCATGAACTTCCTGTTCCGCTAGAGAACATCTCTGCGCTACTTTGTGTTGGTCTGTGACAGAGCAAATTTAATTTAGGCACTCTGACGTTTTTGTGGTTGTCGTGTAGTGAAATGTGAAAAGGTTCAGTTGAATAATAAGATAAGTTGAATAATAATAAGTTATTACCTTTTTCAAGGTAGCACAAGATGCATGTAGGCCTGAGCGAGAGCCCAAAGAATCTCTCTCTGGGATAAAGACGAAAACAATGAAATAACTGCTGTGAGGCCAAATGGAAATCTGTAAAGAAGAGTCTGCCGGTGGAGGTGTGATGATGTTTGTTTTTCTTTTAAAAAAAGCAAAAAAAAAAAACATAATTCGTTTTTCTTATACATGGTTATGCATATTCTAAGACAGGTCGTCGAAGAAAAGTCGGTGTAGCGCGTGCGTGTATATATATGGTCCGACATATTTAAAAGTGTTTTTTTTTTTAAATACCTGAGAATTGTTTTTCGGATAGTCAGCCAAAGTTTTTTTGTGTCACGGTTATAGTGAGCAGACTAGACGGGCTGACTTCAACAGGACGCCCAGCCCAAAGAAGGTTCGGGTGTTTAGAGTAGATCTCTGAAACTGCTTGTCTGTTTTGTTTTGTTTCCCTCGTGGTTGTTTGGGTGTTCTTCTTCAGGCATATTTTAATTGACGGACAAGGACGGCTTGAAAGCGGCAAGAAAATGAAACCTGATTGTATTACTCATCCAAAGCCTTAGAATGTACCATCGGGTCAGCACAATGCAACACGCCATTATGAACCATGCAGCTGCCTAATCCACGCCATAATGCAACACACACAGAACACCCTGTGGCTGTCGTGCTCGTGTTCTCCTAACCCTCTCTTTCCTTCTGAGACAAGGAGTGTTCATTTTGTTTGGAAAATACTTTGACATTAGTTCCTATTTTTTAGTTTTGCGGATGATATTTATCTTTATAATAATGAGTATATTAAGTACAGTGTGTGTATGTGTGTGTGTGTGTGTGTGTGTGTGTGTGTGTGTACATGCGTGTGTGTGTGTGTTTCTGCGTGTGTCCTCCCATCCAGAGTTTTTCCCGAAAATTTCACGTAATGTTTTTTTTTTTAGTACGGTTACGATTGTAAGCTCGATATTTTCTACGTTATGCATATTGTTGAAGCATATGCAGTTTTTGTTCGTTTCTCGACGTTTTTTTGTTGTGTGTGTTCTTTGAACAAAGATGTTTTATATGAGTATCTAAGTGTTGACATAATAGAAACAAGAGAGGCTGAGTTGTCACTGTGGCAACGTTCGTCAATAACTGACTAATACTTTAACGACTATAAGGTTTGTACCTAGTCCTATAAGCGTAAAAAAAAAGAAAAAAAGATGTTATCAAAAAGTCTAGTTCATAGATGTTTAGAGTAAAGATGTTATTTTCTACTGTATCCATTTCAAATATTAACTATTGTTTAAATATTTCTACTCTCCCTGGAAATTGGGCCATGTTGGAAAACAAGCTGCATATTTAATCACTTTTACAAGCGTAGCCGGCAGGGCGAAGGTGAACTTGGCGAGCGGCGGTCCGACGCGCTCGTCTCCAACTTCGCCAACCGCAAACAACGGGGGGGGGGGGGAGGGAGCGGGGAGGGAGAGGAAGGGGATAACCGTGGCGATAAAGAGGTAATAAAGGTTGACTTTTTTGCACTTCTGTACATAGTCAAAAAATAATAATAAAATAAAAATAGAGAGTATCGTGTATATTGAGATCTTATTTTGAATAAAAAAGAAAAATGATGACAGGGAATTTTGCTAGGACAACAAAAGAAACAAAAAAGAAAAAAATTATTCTTTTTGAAAGGCTGAACAAAAATTGCTTGCATTTAGAGGGCGCTGAGTTCTCACTCTCCTGCCTCTTTTCGGAAAATAATAATAATAATCAGGGTTTCCCCCAGTGTATTGTAAGCCTGGCGGGCCACCGGGCTTATCTATTCAAGTTGGGTTTTTTTATGTTTGTATTTTTTTTAAGACTTTGTAGTTGGTGTTCAAATATTAATCTTCCAATCGTCCAGTAACACATAATTATCAAGTGATATTTTCCAATTTCCTGCAAACTTTAAAAATTTTTTAACTCAAAAACACTAACGGGTGGCTGGATGAACGACTGCCAAGCCACCCAACCACCAGGCTTTGCATGTTCCCTGGGGGAAACCTTGATGATGATAATAAAATAAATAAAAAATAAAAGGCCAAGTGTTGCTCCTTCTTTTTTGTCAGCAGCTTGTAGTTTGCCCGGTAAAACTTCTGGAAGGAGGCGTCCATGGCCGTCCTGCGACGTAAGAGCCTGGCGGGGGTCCGGAGGTGGGGGAGGGGGTTCGTCCAGTTTCCCTTAACCCGACTGTATCGACGAGTCAGCGCCATGACCGCCCCCCTCACCTCTCCACACAGCCCCCATCCCAGGCCCCACCTACCACAACATGTTCAGTCTGTTTTACCTTTACTCAGAGTGGAATGCATGTCAACGGAAATACATATAACACAGTGACGAAGGAAAAAAAAACGATAATAATAAACTTCACAACACAGTAATATTGATTAAGAACTCATTTACACAGAAAGATGTATTACAGTATACAATATCCTATCAATGTAATGGAGTAAAATATATATATATAAAATACAAAAACATAGAGTAGTGTTTTATTTAAAAAAACAACAACAAAAAAAAAGGTTTTCAGAGACTGTACTCACTAAGGTTTCACCACTTGGGGAGATAAAATACATGCAACACAAACACCATAGCTATAAGAGTAATTTTTGTTTCCGTTTGTGTCAGCTGTGCTTGTGGTCGATGGAATGGATTGAACAGCAAATGTCAGGGCGACGCCAGAGTCCATCAGTAAGGCTTTCCTTGTATTCTAAATACCTTATAATTATTCCAAATGGAGTCCTTATCGTTTCAATATCTGTTCTTTGTCCTTGGATTAAAAAAATCTAAGGACTTCTGTTCTGGTCAAGAAAAGCTTTTCCCCATTAAATGAATGAGAAATGTCCCAAGTCTGCAAGTACTTTCTGCTTTGCACTCCGTCCCCGATAGCAATTCACAAAAAGTTTAAACTCGGGTTAATGAAAGCTTTATAATTTGTACTTTTTTTTTCTTTACTTTTTTTCACTATGGCTTCGGAGAACTGCATCATTAATACACTGATGTCAAATTATTCCTTGTCAATCGATGCCTTTAACTTCTACTTTTAATTGTTCGTTATTTCTTCATGTCATGCAGTCATTTGAATACTTTTGTTTTTGCCCTGATGGCGGCGAACAACTTGGCAGCGACTTTAGCTCTAGAGGTCTAATGTTTTGTTTCTTCATGTTTGTTTTTGTCTGCTTTGAACAGCAGTGTCATTAGCAAGTCCACTTTCTGAAAATGGACTCAGAGAGTGAAAAATAATATGGCGATTTGTGCAGCAAGAAGGGAAATATTTATAGAAAATGACAGTTTTGAGACCTAACAAACTGGCATCCTACCAGGAGTTTTGGAAAAAAGTTGATGGATAGTCTAGAATGGAGTTTATGTAGTAACAGGAAGCAGGACACTAATAAAGGATGCAACAAATAAAAAAAACTTCTAAAGCATCTAAAGTACAGATCCTCGCTTCATCAAATTCATGTGTTGCCAAAAAGAGGATATATATTCTAAATTCTTCCATTAGAAAGGGAGTCTTTTAACTCATTCATGTTCTTGTCCACAAGTTTGATCCTTTTGACAGGACGTTGTTCTCCGGACATTCCAGACATCCCTGCAGTAGCACTCCGTATACAGACGCACACTTTACGTTTGGTGAAATCCCACCTCCAAAGCGTCTCATTTTGTTGTAAAAGTGCATCTCAGATGTATGTCTTAAGGTAAATTGTTACTATTTCAATCAGAACAGTTGGATTTGTAGACTTCTGCGAGCTAAAATGAGACAAAATAAAGGTATCAGTATCACAGAAATGCACAAATGCAAAAAAAAGTTATAAAAATTTCTGTTTCTAGAGGAATTTTACTGACTTTAAGAACACAGAGTGAATCTGTGATCTGTTTAGGTATCTGCCCTCATCCTCTGTTCACCTTGAACACCAGATGACAGACGACTCATCCCTGCATCCGCTTTACTCAAAACCTCAGACTTTCTTGTTCCCACAAGTTTCATCTTCTGAAATCTGTTGTACGTTTGCAGTGTTGATGTTTGCGCCCAAACCCAGGCGTAGTTCACAAATTTATCATGCAGTCGGTTTGAAAAGACGAGTGCCGATCTCTTTTAAATTTTCCAAAAAGATTTTTTTTCTCTCTTATAAAATAAATATATTTACAAATCCAGAACAAAAAAAGGTTTGGTAGGTCAAGCAAGTCACACTGATCAGTGTTAACCAGGCACACTGAATCGTGCTCCGTTTAAATATTTTAACGTTTGCTCTGAACATTCGGCGTCGTCCTTCCTCTTCCACAAGCACACCCTTCTTATATTTATGATATGATGTAAACTTTTTGTTTTGCTCTTTATGATTTGTATGTTTGTTCTTTCTGCTCGTAGTGCTAAGATGATGTATCCTGTCCTCTGCCGCAGTTTGTTTCTGCTTGTTTTACTGTTCCAGGCCCCCTGGAGGAATGCGTTGCGTTTGCATGCTGGCCGCCTCGTTTGGGAAAGGAAAGGCTCTCACAGGGAACCATGTGCATAGGTTGCAACAGTCTTAAGCCATAAAACTTCAATCATCGGAACGAAATAAGGAAGGAGCTTCACAGACAGGCGGGGCGCGGTACTTTTTTCCTTTTCCTCTTTGATTTCTTTTTTTTGAAGTTGACAGAAAAGCTTGTATGCCTCTGTGTTACTGATGACATCATGAACTAAATCAAGAAGAAGTGTCGAGTATTTAATAGAACCTTTGGAGTGATGTTTCAACTTTACAGGTTGTGTGGTATTATGAGAAAAAGTTTTTTTTTTCTGTTATTTTATTTTCATGGGGCCTGTATTGCTATATATTCTTGCTGTTATGAATTTGAAAAATGTAATAAAATTTACAACTGATGCAGATTGTTTTGGAGTCATTTCGTCAAATTAGGTTGTAGCAGTTCGTAATTAAATTAATATTTAATTGGGACTTTTTTTTATTTTGGTGGAAAATTTCAACTTTAGTACATTAACCACACAATCAAGTAGAGTTTCAAACATTTATGCATTATAAAAAGCTTGTTTAAGTTATATTCTTTTCTTACCTCAAATTGAATGTGTAAAAATCCAACTAAGTTGAAAACAAATATAGATTCAAACTAAAACACAGATTGATTTAGAGAAATGTTTACTTAGAAAACTGCATATTCACATATCGTAATTTGTACATTTTAAACTTCTTTTTGTCACAGTTCAGCGGTTTGGATGGTCAAACAGATTTTTTTTTACAAATATTAAATGAAAGATTAGATAGATGGATGGATGGATAGATAGATTAGATTCAACTTTATTATCATTGCACATGTCCCAAGTACAGTACAGTATTATTATAATATACAGTATTAGTGCGAATTTTCAGACTAAATACCTACAAACTATGATTGTGGTGAATGTACAGTAAGCAGTAATTTACATATGATGCAGTATTATTAAAAATACAATATTGGTGCAATATTCTGACTACAATATATACAATTATAACTATGGTGACTATAAGCAGTAGTATGCATATGGTGTATATGCAGAGGTGATGCAAAATACATGTGGATAAACGTGGATTGTGGATTATCACGACCATTTTGATCATTCAGCACTGATGCTGATGCGATTAAAAAAAAGAAAGACTTTTATTGCTGAAACATTTATGGTGATCGATGCAGCCAATAAAACAATCATCATTTCTCAGGAGTTCTTTGTTTGTTTATTTTTGCGGAAACAACGAGCGTAATTGATTTCTGATTTTATTAGCCTAATATGTTGCAGACTTGTCTTTAATCTTCTCGGAGGCCTCGCTCCGATTGTGTTGTTCATTAAAATGCCATTTGATGTAACTCCGTGCATGACGCATCATTCCGTCTTGGCCGATGAAGCTTCTCGTTTGGAGCGCAGATTTTAATTGAGATAGAAAAATGTGCCTCATTTAGCTGAGCCTTGGTGTCGCGGGGCTTTTTGATGGGATCTAATTTGGACCCGGCTGGTTAAGGAAACACATTTCAGGAAGCTTTACCCAGATCTTACATGCTTTGGGATTTAGGTTTGCGCAACTTGGTTTTCCGTTAGAGATGCTTTGTGTTGCAGTTTTCTCACATTAGTCATAGAATTGGTTCCGTAACCGTCATCCAAAACATTTGTGTTAAGTTTCCTGGGTTTGTCCAGTCGGTTCACCGGGTTCGTGTGAACAGGCGTGTTGGTAAAAGATGCGTCTCCAAGTAGCGCCACTAGATGGCAGTGCCGCTTTGAGAATCTTGACAGCAAACTCAACAGTTGAATTATGACCATCTGTTTATACTCAGGTGAACTTTCTGTAATCATTTTTAATAATAATGATAGGTTTTTTTTTTAGTTTAGTTTTAGGTTTTTTTTTTTAGTTTTTTTTAACTTTAGTTACTGGCTTGGTGGAAATATGTTTTTGGAGGTTGAGCAGTTTGGAAGGACTGCCTTTGGTAGGTGAGGTGGAGTCTTATGGTACTGGTTGTATTTTCATTTCCTCACTCCCATCAATTAATTTTTAATATCTAAAGGTATCATAGGACTTCTAATCGAAGGTTTTCAGTGGCGTTAATATCCAACACAGTCGTTGGATGGATAGCTGAGTTTAGAGTTTTCTAACAGTCCCTGACGCCCTGCACAAGGTCACTGGGTCACAAGGTCAAATAGATTTGACTTATTTACGCAACACCAAATCACAACAGAGTCCTTGAGGCATTTTACAGATGGACTTTCTTTAACTGTACAGTGTCCCTTTACTTTCTTGGGTAATTTGTTGTGTTTTATTTGATAATATTTAAGTATTACTGGTGCTACTTTATGAGCAAGGTAAACATAAACATGTGATCTGCCTGTGTCACATGGTAATATCTAAGAAACATGATTGGCCGACAGCACTGTTTCTCTTTACTGACGGGATAATTGATTTTTTTCTTGGTAATAATGCTAATTCTTTATCTTTTTGCACGTGCATCGATAAAGAATTGCATCAGCTAGTTTATAGATGGGTTAACATAAACCAGTACAAGCTGAGTTAAATGGTAATTACTGTTTAACATCTCAGAAGTTAAACATTTTCCCTGTCTGTTCAAATTTAATGTCAGTATTAATATGTGACAATTGACCACATGAGTCATTGATAAACATGGGTTACCTTAGGGATTGTTAAACAGTCATTTGATTGTAGCCACCTTGTAAAATTAGTTTTAATTACACAGCAATGCACTGTGTCTAACTTCTTTAATTACATCGTAATTATCTCTGCCAAAGCAGTTTGTAAACATTGGGTAACGTGGGCATTGTTAAACTGTTTTAATTGCATAGTATTACTCCGTAACTTATTACGTACTTACTTGGTAATTACATTTTAATTAGCGACACCCCATAAATATTTTTCTAGATCCGCCCCTGATTACTAAAGAAATGAGTCAGCTTATAGAAAAAAATTTGAGACATCATTAAAAGTCGTGCCAACCTGTCTGAAGAAATGTGTTGAAGTCTTCATAACAGGCTTCATTCACCAACACGACACACTGACAAAGAAAAAAACATTTTGGCAGTTTTTAGATGTGCCAGAGGTTCAAAACACCAGAGGCAAATGGCTTAATTGCCTCCTGATTGTGTAGATATGTTCTCCAGAGTCCTGTTAATCACCTAATTATTGTATTTAGGTGTAGTGCTGCAGCGGCACATCTAAATGTTGCAGGACATTGGTCCTCCAGGACTGGAGTTTGACACCTGTGGCTTAAATCAAGCCAACAGTCCAGCACAGCTACTCCCCCATTTTGCAATCTATAGCAACGATATAGCTACATATATATATAAATATATGTATAATTTTTTTCTGGATATTCAGATCTTTTTGTGGGGATATTAGTGGTATATTATTATCAATAAACAACAGCAATAATATAACTTTGT
This sequence comes from Micropoecilia bifurca, assembly GCA_903067075.1. Taxonomy (NCBI): domain Eukaryota; kingdom Metazoa; phylum Chordata; class Actinopteri; order Cyprinodontiformes; family Poeciliidae; genus Micropoecilia; species Micropoecilia bifurca. Next base: position 33,370 of record CAEGAF010049063.1, read on the forward strand.
TATGATTTAATATTGTTATGTTATTACATTATAATGACATGAAGTTATAATATAACTTTAAGTTATATAACTTTATATAATATTGCTATTGTTTTTAATCATAATAGTACAAATAGTACTATTATGATTAAAAAACAATCAGTGTTTTTTAATTATATAAACACTGATTGTGTTTTTTATGATTAAGAAAACACAATCAGTGTGTTTATTTACATATATATATCTAGCTAACGTATAATATAAATAATAATATAAATATTATTTATACTCTTATAAATTACATAATTATTTATAATAATAAATAATACTTTATTAATATTCTTATTATTATTATGCTTATAATAATAAGCATATTATTATTATAAGCATAATAATAATAATATGCTTATTATTATAAGCATAATAATAATAATAATCCATCCATTCATCCATCCATCCATTTTCTTCCTCTTGGGTCGGGTCACGGGGGCAGCAGCTTCAGAAGGGAGGTCCAGACTTCCCTCTCCCCACCCACGTCTTCCAGCTCCTCTAGGGGAACCCCAAGGCTGGAGGGACTATGTCTCTCGGTTGGCCTCCTCAACAGGTGAGGAGAAAGTTTTAATTTAAAGAAAAGACTGAACACGTGAGCAGTGGGTCAGTTATACTAGCATAACTGTTTGCCTGCTATTGACTTTGATAACGGTAACATGTGCTGCGCAGTTCGGTGTGTTTTGGTTCCGTTGGCACTAAAACAGGTCAACCCGCCACCAAGTCATCAGTAGAGCAGCTGTTTAAATCAGCTAATCAACCACAGCTGTGCTCAGGCGAAAACTTATTAATAATCACAATATAGACATTAAGCGTAACAGACAGGATGTTCTGTTTTAGTGTTTTTGATACTTTTTTGTGTGAGAAATGTTTGTTTTTTTGGTGTTGATTCCCCTGATCGCTAATCTCTGCTCTATCTGCTCATTGAGCTGTTTGTCGGTTGCCGTGGCAACCTGTCCGCGTAAAGCCGAAATACACACAGAGCGAGAAAAGGCAGAATAGAAGTGGTTGGAGCTATTTTTTTTCTTTATTTCTTTATCCATTTGAATTTTGTTACTTTATTCTTAAATTTCTATTTTTTGTATTATTGACAGAGTTTATTTGTAGGTTGATAATTGTTGATTTTATTTTTTTTTTCTTGTTTATTTTCTAAATTTAGACAGGAAGTAATGTGGGTCAGTCCACTTTCTATAAGTGCAGGGGCCTGAAGGACCAGCAGTCATTTGGGTTTGGGGCGGAGCGGGCGGGCCCGTTGCTGCGATACGTATCAGCGTCCGCCATATTGAATGTGGCATATGCGCCAGTAAGGTGATAAAAGTGAATGGACCGACCTTTATAAAGTGCCGTTTTACAAAGTATTTTAAGTTAATAATTGTCATTGACACATTTTCTCACACACATTAATATATTTGGCAATCAAAGAAATGACTAAAGACAGAGTTTCTAACTTTTGATGTGATTATTTAATTGTTTTGGGGCATTTCTGAATAAAGAGCTCAATGTTTTATTTGATAGAAATGATTCTAATCATTTTTATATTGAAATTGATGAACAGACACACTTTTACAGTGTTTTATT